>VDFB02390427.1:0-28420 GCA_007258455.2 Sequoia sempervirens | reverse complement strand
TGAAAGTACCTTATACATACCCACGAGTCCTTTTTATACAATCAGGCAACCCTAGCAATATGAAGAATTGTTATATTAGAGAGTGAATTTCAATTGTCTAAAGGATGATGTCATTGTATGGTAGGAATCTATTTGTTGTTTTTAACTCCCAACTAGATCTCACAAACAATCTATAGGATTGTCATTCCTAATGATCAATTATTTAGAGGGATTGGCCAATGAACAGGTGAAAGTTTTGAAATAAATTTCCCTCTACACTTTGGGCTCTACAAAACATAGAATGGTGGTCCCTTATAATGTTCTTAAGATCTCCTATGCCAAATTTATCCTAAACATTGTAAATTATAGATTTGGTCTCTACAAATTTTCTTGATGATTATGAAAATCTCAGGATCTAGCAAATCCCTTAAGCATTTACACAATTTGCAACAAGAAAAAAAGAAGTTTACATAAAACTTCTCTTGCAAGAATGGAAAAGGAATGAAGTGTTGTCATTGATGTCAACTGGTCAACTGGTTATGTCAACTGGTCAGCTGGTTATCTACTAGTTGATGTTGATTATATATGTCGAGGATATTGAGAAAATTATATTAAAAGAAGGTTGTTGGTTATGGTGCTTGTGAACTATGCTTTGTTATGTGTTGATTGAGGTCTGGGAGAATTGTTGCTGGTCTGGATTTCTCCTTGATGAAATCTTATGGCATATGGTTCAAGAGTTGTGTTGCCCTGGTTCTATTGAAGTTGCTTTTAGCATTTGGATGCATTGAGCTTAATTGATCTGTGTTTTACACTGGTATGGTTGACCATGTGTCAAGCACTACTTTCAAAGCTAATGAAACGTGTTGGATCTATTATGGATCATGGTGAAGTGTGTGTTTTGGTCGCCCTCATTCTAATTCCACCCTATGACGTTTGGCGCTAACCTAATTTGAAAGTTGAAGTTGGATGGCTGACTTTGTATCTTTTCAAGGTTAGAGATAGTATAAATATAGAATGTGCTAGCAATGAAAATTGTACATAAGAAAAGAAGGAAGATAAGTGAAAGATCATACGTGATCTTGATGCTATTCTTGATGTATGTGAGTTAAGTGTGTGGTTGTTCAGTGTAAAGCTTAACATCGAGTTTATGGATGCAGTGAGCAGAAGGTGAACTCTATCATTCATGTGAGTTGATTAGTGATTGTGGTGGAATATTTGTTGCATTGGGATTATTGTCTCTCTGTAACAAGTCTTCTTTGTCTTCTTTGTATCTTTGTGGTAGTGAGCCCTCTGGGTTGTAGCCCTGTGGACAATGAGTCCTTATTTCAGGAAGTGAGCCTTTTTGTAAGGTTTTGATATTCTTTATAGTGTGAGTTAATGCTCACCGTGGTTTTTCCCTCATTGGGATTTTCACGTAAATCTAGTGTTATTGTGTTTGTGCACTTGCATTTGATGGTTAATCACTTAATCAATTTATGTGTTAGTTCTGGTAATTGAATTAATGGTTATAATTTGTGACAACTGATTCACCCCCCTGCTTAGTTGTCCTATCCAACAACTTCAAGAAATATAAAACTCAAACAAAAATTTAAAATATTGTGAGTGCTCATTGATTGAATGACCCTAGAGATGTAACTTAGACTCAAATTCAAATGATCGGTGTCTTAACCTAGGGCATGGAGTCAAAACATATGTAATTGAAGTTGCTTAATAGTATATTACCCAAACATTAAAGAGCTTTACATAAATGCATTAGATCAATATACTCAAATATTCCTAACCAATTCTACTTCAAGATCCTTGCATTACTTCATATAAATCTATATTCTTATTTAAGTATTTAACCAGTTCTTTGAGCCAAAGCTAAAATAAAAAAACATACATCAATGGAAAGACAAAGATGATGAGATGAAATATCTTTAATCATTTTCATTCGTGATTTGTATAAAGTGTACATTAGGAGAGAAATGACTAGCAAACTAAGTCATTGTATTCAAGAAAATGTTGGTACAATTAAGCAAAACCTGTAAATTACAAAAGACTCAGACTCAATATCCTAGAAAATGACTTAAACTCTATTCTCTATGTTTTGCATTACAAAATTAAACAAAAAAATCCATACATCTACTTTTCCATATATTAAACAAAATAATCTACCTCATAGAATCAACAACAATATTATTTTGTAGGCCCAAGCCCAAAATGGCTTCTTTCGAACCTAAAATATGCTCAAAAATAGCTAGAAGATAAGGAAAGACAATCTTCCATTTTCTTCTTGTTAAAGAGTAGCCCTAAAAGATATGTTTCAAACTTTCAATGTGCTTACAAAATGGACATTTAACTAACTAGATCTGCATATATCCCAACCTGTTACCAATGGGCAACTTGCAATGTAAGATTTTTCAAGCCAAAATTTGAATGTTAGCTTCATTTTTAGAATGCCAGACTTGAGCACTCAATTCGCTCCACAAGTTTTTTCCTGAAACTTGCAATTCTATTTCCGATTCAATCTAGGATTTAAGGGCAAGTGTGAGAGAAAATTCAAGTAGACATTTTAAGAGGAAACAATGTGAACCAGCACTTGGACAACCACCACCAATCCTTAAAAGGATTGCATTATAGGGGAGTGCAAATCTTCATAACCAGATCAAAGGGAACCAATGACTTAGAAAAGATAATAAACCCTTTATATTTGTAACTTAGACCAATGTTATTCTTAAGATTTTACCAAGCAACCTAGTCTTGAGATTTAAAATCCCACAAGTACCTAAATTGTTGAAATCCTTTTCTAAATAAATAGTATGCTTGCATTGAAAAAGCAACAAGAGGTTGACCATGATATTGTACCATTTTATTCCACCATATTGACGAGGATCGAAAGTTGAACCCGTGTTGTAGAGAGAATTTCCAATCTAAGAATTTGCAGACTTATTACCACGCCTTCCAAGTAGAAAGTAAAGGAAAGGCAACTTTAAGATGGAAGAAAGGAGCCAATAAAATTTTATCTTCCCAACTGACTAATTGTAATTTCCCTATAACAGTAGCCTAGAAAATCTGAAAACGAACAAGTTTTTCCATGGTTCATCTCCATTAATTATTCAAACAATCCATTTCAAGGTAAGCCCCTTTTGTTCTAAGGTCCAATAGACTCAACCCACCTTTGGCTTTAGCTTTGAATAAATTTTTAACTTTGACTCATGTCATTTCTTTTTAAACTTCCACTCTTTTTAAATAAAAAGCAAACAATTATCTAAACTTTATGATATTGACAAACATTTACAAATATTTTTATTATCTTAATTTTATATATATATTGTTGAATTAACCACCGCTACATATTAAAAAAATAAAAGAAAGAAGGAATATTTACATTTTATGGGCCACAAAATAAACTATTGAAGCAACCTTTTTTTCTAATCTTTTTACTAGGGTTGGTAATACGAGCACCTTTACTTGACCTGCGAGCCCATCATTCCCAACTGATTTGGACCACAAAAATTAATATACCCTACTAAATTTACTCCGGGTCAAACCCAAAAATGACCGCTAAAGTAAGTCACTAAAGTTGAAAATAAATAAGAAAAAAAAAAGTTTAAAACCAATGACTAGGGCGGCTAAAGTAAGTCACTAAAGTTGAAAATAAATGATAAGATATTCACGTGGGACCATAAAAATATTAAACATTATTATGTAATAGTATAGGAAAACAGAATACTAAAAATACTTTTCTCATTTGTTTATATTTTCTTATTATTATTGAATTTTGCGCATGAAAAAAAATTACCATTTGTTTAATCTCTTTAAATTTTATTTATTTATTTTTTTGAAAATTAATATAATTTTTTTTTTGGTGAGATTGCTCTTGAAACAAGTCTCAGGCGCAAACAACTATTGAGTCATCAGAAGAAAAAAAAATTGTTGTCATTTAATGGTAAATCAATGGTAAAAGCTTCCAAAATATCGAATGAAAGCCTCCAAGATCTCATTTATCATGTAAAACCTAGATAAATATTTATTTTCAAATTGGGGGGGAACATTCTATTTCCCTTTGTTGCCGCCTATCATGGGTTAAAATTGGCCAAGGAGAAGGGTGTGACTAAAGTTTGGTTGGAAGGGGACTATGAACTTCATTAATTGCTTGAGCAGGGTTAACTCTCCCTCCTAGTCAATTGAACATTTCATTGAAGACTCTATCGCAATATGAAATTCTTTCCAAGAGTTTTATATTTCCCATGTGTATTCTGAGGCCAATGGTGTTGCTAATTTCTTGGCGAACTTGGGGGTTTCATCGACCAGGTCTTAGAACTCTAATGACCACTTGCCCATGGATCTCATATCAATTCTTAATAATGAGAAAACATCACGTGTCTTATGAAGGGGGTTGGATTAGGATTTAATCTCCTAGGCATTTGGCCTCATAATTGCTTTCTTGTGCTGATTAGACTTATGGGTGATTAATCTGTCTTGATAATCATGGTTGTGAGAGTCGTGGTCTCCGGAGGGATTCAGCTTTAATGAAGACTTGTACCTAGAATGTCAATGTAGCATGCACTTTCTGGGTGCTATTATCATCCTTGCGTTCTCTTTTCTTCATTTTTGTATGTTAACCTTCAACAATTCTCTATGCTTATCTATGCATTCGATTATTGGGGGTGAGAGGTGTAGAATAGAGCCAGTGTCATGTGAAGAGACCAAGGCCAATGGTAGGTTTTGGAAGATTCTTGAAAAGGGTGGGGTCACCCCTTTTATGGAAAAACTTCATGGCTATGATTCTCAAATTTCGCAGGATTTTGTGAATGCTTTGCATAATCGTGTTCTAAGAATTTTTGGGGTTGATGCTAGTGTTATTGAGGACTGCATTGCTGAAGTTACGAGCCTCTCTACACAGGGTAGAAATTTCTACAGGGAAAAGGAAATGTATTCATCTACAAGGATGAATTTCCTGCAGGATAAGAAGAAGGCTAAAATCAAGCAGTTGGGTTGTGGTGGCTATGATAGGACTTCTATTAAACCCATCTAGGGGGACATGGTGATGGCTATTATGCACTAGTAGACTCTGGATGGGAGATTCTCTACCATCTACAATATCGCTTTATGTTACTGAACCATTTTTCATCACGTAAGCTAGTTTCCTTCCTGTTCTATCTACTAGTCCTATCTTTAGAGAATGGTATTCTAGAATTTAGGAAAAATTCCAATAACCCTTTTTTACATGAAGGGTTGATGCTCTTAATTGTTGAACATATTAAGACTAGATATGTTATTGAAACCTCTATTCCTAGTAGATCTCAAAAGTCCAAAGAAGTGCTTTCAGACTATGACACGAGTGAGGATTTTGTTGAAGTGGAGGAAGTTGAAGGTGAGTCGGAGTCTGGTGATAAGGAGGACTCACCTACTTGGTTTGATGGCTATCAAACTGACTTGGAGTTGGATAAACTCCCCTTGGCTATGGCTAAGAGTGAAAGTTCTTCAAAGGTTGGAAAGGTGGTAGGGTTCATAAGATGGTGTTTGTGCCCTCCCCTTCAGGTGTGAAACATAAAATCTTTGGTGGAGCAGAGGAGGGAAATAAGGGTGGTAATGCTTCTAGTGGGAGGAAATCTTCGAGGTTGGTGTTTGCTAGAGTGAGGGATGTTGTTATTCAAGGTGGCGAGGAGCCTTTTATGGAAGTTGCAGAGGGGGTAAAGGTAAGTAGTGTGATGAAGAAGGACCCTGAAGTGGAGAAGGTTAAGGGTTCTGAAAAAATTATTGATCTGGATGCATCCCCTATTGTCTCGGTCTCCATCGGCAAAGGAAAAGAGCAATTAACTCCCCCCCAGCCGGTATTCATTGTGAGGAGTTTCCTATGAGCTCACACCAATGGATGGAATTGAACTGGGAGTTGTTGGATCTTAATCAGGTTTCTAGCTTGGCGAAGGAGGGTTCATATGTCTTCTTCAATTTTTTTATGTGTCTTCTTCATGAAGTGAAGTATTTGCATTGTAAGTGTGAAACAATTGCAAGGCGTAACATCTCTACTTTGAGAAACACTAAGGAGATGAATTCGGTCTTTAGTACGATTAAGACTATGAATATCACTATTAACTAGATGGTGGATGATTTTTCCAAATTAAAAATGGATCATGACCACAAAATTGCTACCCTTGAGAAGAATTTGTTGAGATTTCATTGGGATCTCTCTACTCTAGTTAATCTTAGTAAGGATTCTCTTGAGACTACTGTGAAGGGTCTAGTGCTTTTAAATGAGAAGGATAAGGACTGGATTGGTAAACCCCTTCTTCTTGAATAGGTGGTGCATGCTATGGGAGTGGAAAATGAAATGAGGAAACAAATAAAATATGTTGGGGCAGGGTTGAGTGTGTGAACTCGTAGCAACACCAAAAAAGGTTTTGATATCCCGATGTAGGATGTAAAATAGGCCATGGAGATGCATGACAAGGTCATCACCAAAGATTTGGAGGCAGCAAGTATTTTAAAGAACCTTCTATAGTTGTTGCTCAGTTCTTTTTGTGTCTCCTACTTTTTTGTTGTTGGTTTGATGGTCGACTGATTATGGCTTAATCAACTTTTTGTCTTTTGGGGCAGCTTCCTTGTCTTTTCTCTCATGTTGCCTTTTATCTTGTACAGGGTTTCAAGAACCCTTAATAACCTATTTTTTCGATAATCAAAAACATTTTATTTCCCTTTAGAGTGTTTTTTGTCAATTTCATGACAACTTTTCTTTTTCATTTGCATTGTTTTAAGTTTTATATCAAATTTCTTCATGGAGAAAATCTACATCTATCTAATTTTATTTCATTCCATTATTTAACACTTATTATTAATTGTTTAACACTTATTTTTAATTGTTTAACACTTATTACTATTAATTGTTTGGAAAATACTCTCTAATATTTTAGCATATATTTAGTTTTCTATGGGCTTAATCATATCTTCATATATGACACTCTATATTTTGGAGTCATAAAAAACATCATTTTTTAAGGTTTTAAAAAGGGTTTCATAAAATTCCATACACCATATAATTTTTTTATGATCCATACATTGTATGGAATCTATTTAATCTATATGGATATGTACCATATGAATGACTCACTGTCAATAGTACCATTCATAAAATATTCATTATCAAATTATGTCCTTTGTGTACTCAATTTACTTCATTTATTAGAGTAGTAATCAAATGAATACAATATCTAAGAACTCTCAAAAAATGAATGTGCATACAAAATACCAATAACTATCACATGAAAATGTATGAAATGTACAAAATAACTCCTTGTATATGCAGGATAATGAGGAAGTAGGAATAGGAGTGTAATAGTGACTAACCCTCCAAGAGGTGTGACACATGTAGAGCACTTCAAACAAATCTGAGAGCATGTTTCATGTGCCTATAAGGTGGGACAACTAAACTACTAAGGAAACTTAAGCTCGTGTGAATAGGTTTACTAGGTCTAGGAACTAGATGTGTACTACATACCATAAATGATACTTAGGAAAAAATAATTAAAAAATAAGTACCAAAAACAAGGGTTGATGAGGTACTCATGTACACAAAATAAAATTCTCACAAAGTAAAGGAGAAAACCCTCTAAAAAAACTCCTTGAAAACAAAGAGAACAAATACAAGGAAGGAGGACTGAAGACCCCCCATGGGAAAGTTCCTTTGCCCCAAGCATACATTGCAACTCAATATATCAAGGTTATATTAAAGGTTTATTGAATATGTCAACAACCTACTCCTAAGTACACAAATACACCAAGGAGAGAACACCAGCATGGATAAGTTATTGAGTGAAACACATGTGAATCTCAATGTGCTTCATCCTTTGATGATCAACTGGGTTGCATGAAATATGAATAGAGATTTAGTTATAATACCAAAGAATAGTCTAATATGATTAGGTGGTAAGACAAATGTTGTTATAAGTCATCAAATCCATAGACCCTCTTGGTTAACTAGAACTACATCTCAATACTCAACCTCAATAGATGATAATACAATAGTAGTTTCCTTCTTGGAATACTATGTAACTAGACCAAAAGAAAGATAAAAAATTAACTTGAAAGTGAACTTCCATGAGTTAAAATCACCTACCCAATTTGATTTGGTGAATCCTAATATCTATGAAGATATTGGTGTGTATTGTTGGATAACAGATTGGGCACCTCGAGAAATCACAACCCAATGCCTAAAAGGTTCCAAAATTAACCAAACAACTCTGAATATCAACCTTTAGACAAAGATAAATATTCTCTGAATTTTATCAAGGTACAACTCCCTCACATGATTTTCAATGAATTAAACTATTAAAACTAAATAACATGTATGTTTTTAACCAGAAATCAGGAAAGGTATACCCATTATCATAAAAATTCTCAAATATCAGGTGTGAGATCCAATGAATAAGAAGTATCAACACAAAGACTAATTAATTACCAGAAATAAAATATATGCCCAATACTATTTGAGAAATGAAATCAATTATGAAGAACTGCATTACTCACACAAAGATAAGATATGCATTAAGATATTCTCAAACACAAAGATTTAAGAACTCAGATTAACTTCACAATCGAAATGCACACATACAAGACAATAATTTCATTCATAACCAGTATTGAGCAGTCTTCTAAAATGTCTAGAGAGAGAACATATGAAAATAGATACATTAAATAGGAAAATGAACAACTTCCTCTTCATGTCCCTAGCTGATAAAAAAAAAAGACACATAAAAGAAAGAAAGAGAAGCTAGGCCATCAAGATGGTGTCACATCGTTTCCAAATTTTGGGGTCACGAAAGGTTTCTTTTGTCAAGCCTGGAAAGCTTTGAGGATGTGCATCAGGTCTTTATGTTGGGGAATAATTACATTTTTCATCCTCACCTTCCATGTCAAATGGTTGTCCTTAGTTGTCTCCATGTGATGTTCACAAACCTTCATGAGGTCAATTGCCTGAGACGAGAACAAGTGTAGTTCACTAAGTTTTTGCAAGTGCTCAACATTAAGTGAGGCTGAATCAAGAATCTCCTTCACCATTTTATGGAAACTATCTATTAGTGTTTTGGTGTCCATGTCATTACTCATTTCAGGTTTATCTTGGAGTAAACCAAGAGCCACCAAGGTACTTAGTGCTTCTTTTGAAATGTCAGTGCATTCATTAATGATTTCCTTAAGCTTCTGCAAACTTTTTTTAGCAATCTATAACTTCCACTCCGCCCATTTAATCCATGATAGGTAACGAGTGCCTAAAGTATTAGGTATAACCTGGTCTATAGCCAACTTTTCCATGTTCGAGCTTAACATTAACTTTAATTCAATTTGGTAATTATTCCATAGCCTCTCCTCCTTTTCAGTCACAATGATCTCTTCCCCTAAGGTGGTTTTCAAAGGATTCATCTCTTGGAAGCATCTTATAGATTCAATAATGACAATGCTTCCTTTCTTAATCAGAGATTCATTCAAATTATCTACAATCCTACTTAGGATTTGAAAACTTTTAATTTTAGTCAAGGCCTCTTTTCCAACTAGAATGAGTGATTCTACAGAAGAATCTACCTGAGAGAGAGGCTGAGGAACAAGCCCAAAAATAAACTTTATACATTTGGTCAAGTTTCAAACCTGGGCTTTCAATTCATTTTTACTTTCTTTATCCTTCTTCGATCTCTCAACCATTTTGGTCATAGATACCTAAAAAATTTAAACATCTCCATCCCTTCTAGGAGGACTGAGGTCTACTCTATTCACTTTAAAGTCACTTGCAGCTGCTTGAGAAACATCCCTTTGTACTAAAGGGTGGAAAATTTCTATCTAGAGCCTCCCTAATTTTGTATCGTGTATCAACCTAGTAGTAGTCTTTAACTTCTTAGGTTTTGGGGTTTAATTTCTCTGCAACAGTTGGCCCACCATATCCTTTTTAGGAAAGCTAGGCTATATACATTTTCTTTTCCATGACAATGAATCCTCCAACCAGGTTGGAGTTACTGAAACCTTAGTTGTCATGAAACCTAGAGAATTGAATAATTTCCTAGTGACTAAAGGAGTGTCCTTTGTAGGTGCAATTTTTTGTGACCTCTAAGATATGCCTACCTCTCTGACATGTGATTCATCTTGGGAGGGAGAGGAATTGGTATTTAGGGTTTCCAAACCTTCTTCTTCTTCTCCTTCATTTTCTATTTCTAGAGTAGGTAGGCTAAAGATATCTTCTCCATAGGTTTGTGAATACACATTCTTATCTAGTGGATCCTCATCGCCACCTCCTTGGGATCCTAATCGTAAGGAATAAGAAACATTGATAGCTAATTTCCTGCTAGCAAAGGCTTGAGAAGTGTCTTTAGTGGTTGTGAATCGTTAGACCTAGTGTGAGGATGAGACTGTTTAGTTCTCTTCTTGGTCACCCATTCTCGTGTTTTGGTCAAAACATCAACAATTTTCTCTTCAATGGTCTCTTTTTCTTTAAAGTTCCAGTCCATAGCAGGAATAGGCCAGTTCTCTATTAATTTAGTATACACTAAGTCTACCATGTCAGACCCATCTTCCACAATGCCTTACAAATCCCACTTCAAATCATAAATGTTTATATGTTCCACTATTAATCTCATCCAACTCCTTCTTCTGACCTCGTATTCATCGAAACAATCAGCCCAATAATCTTCAAGGATTGATTGATGGGAAAAATTAGGGCTTAATTTCAAGTTATTCTTAATGTACTCCTTTAAATCAAAGGGGACTCACTCATCATATGAAGGCATGTTGTACTTGGATAGTTCCTTCTCAATATTTAGGGCATCTGACATTGATTGACAACTATATGCACCAAAAAAAAAGGGAAACAGACTATTAATCTTTTCCTGCCTTGGCATATTTTGTTAACATCAACTAATTGTCTACTTACCTCGATAATCACCCACTTATCTTCAAGATATTTGGGCAATTTTATAGGAAATATAGCATATTCGCCAACCCTAATGTATGAGAATCTCTAGAATTGAATAAAATGGCTACCATAGAAGTCGACAAACTACATGGCTTTAGGTGATAGTCACATTATAGGACATCCTTGTATCTCTCTGACCATTCTCATGGAGAAAGTGTCAGTCACTCTTCTAAAATGTAGAAAGCTCTTGTGAAGCTGAAGTTTATCAAAATAATCATAAATTGGCACTTTCCCCAAGGGCAGATCACTTGGTCTCAATCTAGGCCAAGGCCTAGTGCTGGAAAGGGCATATATCAAATATGAGGACATATAGAAAAAATTGTTAAGGGTGAAGAATGTCATTAACTCATGTAGGAAGTCACTAATAATTTCTACCCAATCTAGGAATTGTTCTCCGCTCAAAATAATTTGGATGAAAAAATACATCCACTCTTCGAATCCATGAACATTTTCATTTCCCCTTACCCTATGTAACAACACCACAATGTTGGCCAATTCTTCTACAAAATGATTTTTGTGTAGGTTATGGGGCAATTGGGACTTACCCTTTTTTGGTTTGGCCAACCAATTCTTTGCTATCACATTCCTGTAAACCCCTTTCTTTGCAGTAAATTTAATTTGGGGGTTTGTCATGTTCATCAATGAATACTCATCTCTCTCTAGAAGCCTTAAGCAAGACAGGGCTTTATGCATTATTGAATGAGTTCAGGGCATTACAGGGCTATGGGAAATGTAGAGACTTCAACTAGCCTACTATCTATCACTCATTCAATGATGGGTGAAGGATTGGGTTTATTGAATTTACTCCACAATTCATCCAAACTAACAAGCCCTAGATGAGTATCACCAATTTCTGGTCCCTCATATGTTAATCCAGATACATATTCACAACCCGCATATTTAACCCTCACCATGAATAAGAAATAATAGCTTTTGACAATCGATGTTTTCTACAATGCAGACATAAATAATCCTGAAAATAGATCGAAACTAGTCAATTCTAAAAATACCTTAATGGCAGACCCTGTAGCCTAAACTTTGCGTCTTATCTAGTCATCCTTAGAGAATTTTGTTACAATGAGAATGTTTGTCCAACACTTTAACTTCTCAAAGCTTGATTTTATAGAAAAACATGGAAGTAGATGAGCATTTAATGCCTTAGCTCACCTCATAACACATGGTAGTTATCGTGTCACCACTTCCAATATAACTATCTTTCAAAAATTTGAAAACAAATGTCTATAAGCGGTGATGTGGGAAGTTCAACGAACTTCACAAATATGCACCTGAGTTCGAACATCATGGTTAAACACTGCCCAGATGAATAATCATCACACAAGCAGCAAAGGAAAGTTTGACAAAACACATAGAACATCGCTCGGGTTAAAAGTGGAAAAGTGATGTAAAATAGGCATAAACGGAAAACAGAAGGGTTCAACGAACTTTATAAAACACTACCTAAGTTCAAACGATAACATAAAATACCACCTGCATAATACTATGATTTGTTTATAGATTGGTGAATGACTTAAATGAAGCATGGAAAAAGTATAGTGGTAATAGTGGCTCTGACTAGGGATGAAGATTGACCAGGATGAAGCAATGAACCCAAATCCAAATAGTATGATTAGTGCCTTGTCATTGGGTAATAGATTCGGATAAAATAAAACAAACACTCTCTCCAACAACAAGGAAACAAACCAAAACAAAAACCAAAACCCTAAACTAACTATGTACAAAAAGGGGGCCGTGAGACCATCACAACTAATAGAGCTTCAAATCTTGCCCATTATAAGGAATGGGCAAGGGGGTACCATCAGGATATGCAAGATGAAAATTATTGGGCCCGTACTCCTAAATAATTTTAAAAGGGCCAATCTAGAGTGAATCAAACTTCTTATGGGTGCCTTTAGGTTCTCTACGCTTATCCCAAAGTAAAATTGAATCTGCAACCATAAAAATTCTTGGTATGGCTTTCCTGTCAAAAATATTTTTAACCTTTTCTTGGTGTATGGTTATCTTATCAACCATTTCTTCTCGTTTTTCTTATATCTTGGTCAAATATAGACTCCTCCTCTCCAAGGCATCGTTGAATTTAGCTTCCTCAATAGTAGTCTGCAATCTACGAATTGACAATTCTAGTGAAAGAGGAAGTGAACTTTCCACTCCATAGACCAATTCAAAGGGGGTCATCCCACTAGCCCTTTTTGGAGTTATTCGGTCTACCCATAGGGCTTCATACAACCTTTTGTGCCAGTCCTTTTGGTTTTCATCGACTAATTTCTTGATAATACTTATCAATTTTTTGTTGCTAGATTATGCCTGACCATTCCCCTGAGGGTAATAGTTAGCTGAATAAGAAAGGGAGATTCCATAATCATAGAAAAAAAGAAAAATCTCACTAGAGGAGAAACTAGTAGCATTGTCAATAACTAGCTTGTGTGGGACTCCAAACTCGACAAAAATATTTTCTTTAATAAAATCACATACTACTTCAGAAGTGGTTCTCTTGACTGGAATCGTTTCCACCCATTTAGTGAAGTAATCAGTGGCTATGATGATGTGGGTATGACCTCCACTAGATTGTGGGATAATTGGGCCAATAAAATCAAGCCCCCACTGTTGAAATGGTCCATCAATAACCACAAGCTTGAGTGATAGAGTTGCTAATTGAGGTCTTCCTACAAATAATTTGCATTTTTAGCATTTAGCCACCCAGTGATAGGAATCTCTGAACATCCCAGGCCAGTAGTATCCATGCCTTATAATTTTGAAGGCGGTCATAGTGGAAGAGAAGTGATCTCCACAAGCCTCAATGTGGAAAATATTCAGTAATTATTCTTGTTGAGCTTTATCCACACACTTTAAGAAAGTCCCATCTATGCCATGTTTGTATAAGGTGTCACTCCAAATAACGTACTTAGTTTCTTTTAGTTTTAAATTCATTTTTAGCTTACACAAGAGGTGATTCAGGCATTTTCCATATGTGAGGAAGTAGACAATATCAGAAAAATATTCATCTTGTAGACTGACGGTCAAAACCAATGGTAAATCCTCATCTTGTTCTTCCTTGGAATTTTCTGCCTTCAATTTATAGAGTCCTCTTCCTCTAACTAATTTTGTAGACTTCAAGTCTAAGTCATATTCTTGCACCTTCACTATCCAGTTACCTCTCCTATTGCAATCAATATCATGTTGGGTCAATATGCTCTTAACAGCTAGGTCTGGCACATATACCATCGTGTGTGAATGCAGGATATAGAAGCAGAACTACTTAACTACCCTGGCCACTGCAAATGCATGTTTTTCAATTGGGGAATAATTAAGCTCATGTTTCTTTAATGGATTTCTCATGAAGGCAATGGGTGCTTGAACTTTGTCTACATTCTCTTGTAACAACATGATGGACGTAGTGTGTTCAGAGGCATAACAATAAATAATGAAGTCCCTCTTGAAGTTTGGATTGACCAAGATAGGAGCTCGGGAAATTGCTTCCTTGCTATTTTTAAAGGCACGCTTCCTAGTTTCATTCCATTTAAAACCAGGTTTTTCCTTCATCATGTCCACAATATTTTTAGTAATTTTAGAAAAATCTGGAATGAATTTCCTCAAGAAATTCACTTGACCAAAAAGGACTTCACACTATTCCAACTTGAAGGATGGCCTAGTTGTAATATAGCTTTCACTCTATCAGATCTATTCTAATGCCTTCTTTTAATATGATGTGACCTAAAAAATTTCCCTCAATGACGAGAAAAATAAACTTATTGGGATTTAGAGAGATATCATATTCTTTGCATCTTTGTAAAACTTCGTTCCACATATTTCAAGTGGTCCACTCTTTTCTTAGAACAACTGTCAAATCATCAAGATAAATGACTATGATCTTGTTCAGAGGTCCGAAAGATAGATATGTAGGTCCTAGAAACATTGCTCCTGCATTAATGAGTCAAATGGCATTAGATTATAGAGAAAGTTCCCCAAGGCATAGTGAATTTCATTTTATGTTGGTCCCTCTCCCACCACCTTGTCTGATTATAACCCAAGGGAATTTGTCTAACATAGACATCATCTTTGAGCCAACAAGCGTTTGCAAGATATGGTCTATGTTAGGTAGGGGATCATTATCCTTTAATGATGCCTGATTAAGATTCCTAAAGTCAACACATATCCAAATCTCCCCATTCTTCTTGTGAACTGGTACAATGTTCGCTACCCAAGTAGAATGATGTATAGGATATACAATCTGTGCCTTCAACATTTTGTCAATCTCTTTAAAAATTGCATCAGTTACTATGGGATTATAATTCCTCTATTTTTGTCTAAAAGAAGCCTTCCCTTCTTTAAGTGGTATGTGATACTGAAACTTTCCATCCATGAAATTCTTCAGATCATCGTGGCACCAAGAAAAAACCTCTTTATATTAATTAGCAAGGCTATTAATCTCTCCTCTTCTGGAGAGCACCATTTCCCAATATAGACCATTTTAGGAGAATCAAAGTCCCCAATATTCACTGCCTCGAACTCATTGAAATGTCTAGAAAAATTGCTCATTTTCTTCTTTACAGAATGATCATGGTGATCAAACAAGTCCTCAAAAGAAACCAATCCCTTAGGTATTTTATTTCCTTTTAACTGAATAACCTCATCTTGAAGGTCGGTCATGCTATCAAGGCAAAAGTATTTACATTGATTATTGCTTCCTTCAAAGAAGATTTGAGCAAAGGCTCCAACATTTTATAAGAAAGTGTGAATTTTTTTGTCATCTTCAAAGACCTGCAAATGATTGACGTTGTCAGGAACACTAGGCCAATAAACTAATTCAATCTTATAGGATTTATTTTTGAATTGCAGATGTAGGAGTAGAGAGGTAGAAACTACTAATGAGTCGACCTTTGTGTTAAGTTCCCTAGGAATGGCTTCTATTGAGAAGGCATCAAAATTTTCAATGACGTCCCAGACTTGGTTCTGGTAATGCTTTAACCTTTCATTCTTAACAGTGAAAACATTATACACTTGCTTAACAATTAGTTCAGCATCTCCCAAAACTTTAAGCATCTTTATTCTCATGCTCTTAGCTTCAAATAACCCTAACAAAAGGGCTTCATATTTAGCAGTATTGTTTGTATTTTCAAATTCTAGCTTATAAGCAAAAGGGAATTACTCACCAAAAGGAGAAATGAGAATAACCCCTACTCTTGACCCGACATGAGAACAACTTCCATCAAATTCCATCATCTAGAGCTTAGGTTTTGAATCTGGAATAGGTACATCCTCCTCCTTTTCTTCTCCAGAGAAAATTATATAGTTCCCAAACTCATTTTCTTCATACAAGATTTGTGCTTTGTGATCTTCAAACTTGAGCACCGTTATTTTAGCCTTTGACTCAGGTTCAAGGCATACTTTCTCTTTACCAACAGGTATAGTGGCATATGACCAATCTAATTGTATGTCTTCCCCCAAGTCTTTACAAAAACTCCTACTCAAAAGCATACCATAACTAGCAGGTATATCTGTGACCAGTATGGTGAGCTTGAGTCATTTGTTTGGGTAAGTAGCCAATGCAACTTGAGCATCTTTAATCTGTCCAAGTAAAGGCACCTGCTTGGAATCCATTGAATAGAACTTTCCAAAGGTCTTGGTCATCTCTAATCCTAAAGCTTTAGCAATTTGTGCAGGTATGATATTATCAAAAGCACATGAGTCAATGATGTAATTCTTAACTCTAAACCCATTTACAAATAATGATATATAGAATGGGTATGGTTTTGCATCAAAGGTTGATGGAGAGGATGTTTTACTACAAGATGAAGTATTAGTGGTTGAGTCCTAAGATTTAATTGTTGCTTCATCCAGGCCTGCATGCAATTTGAACATCCTGGCCTAACATATTCAATCAACCTATCAAACTCCTTAGGGTTCATATTTAAATATTTAGCCTGAGAAACCTAGATTTTAGTAGTTTTAAAAAATTCCACAATATCAAAGGTCCTTGTTTGACCATCAAGGGGTGATATGATAGGATTTTTAGGGGAGCTATTAACCACAATTTGTGAAACATTCTCACCCTTGGAGACTGCACTAGCTTTTGTGAGTAAAACTTTAGGAGAAATAGGAGTACCCTTTTGGTTGTGGTGTTGTTGGCTTCAGATGATCGCAGCATAGGTAGCATCATCCAAAGTAATGTACACATCTCCTCCTCTACCATCATCAGGTTTGTATTCTAAATATCCATTTGTAGAGTTGCCATATTGATTAGATGAAGTGCCTTCCTCCATGACTTGTTCAATGATTTCTTTAGTAGTTAATTGCATAAACCTATTCATTTCAAAGCAGACAACACCATCATGATCATATGTGAGGTGAAAGAAACACATATTATTTTTATTTTCTGGAAAAGGAGCTTCAATCACCACCCTATGTTGAGTTGGAGGTAAAGGTAGTGTCTTATTCCCTGGCTGAAATTTTTTCTTCCTAGGAATATCTTGATAGAGCTGATTACCTTTTGACATTTTCCTTTTGAGGGTAATTATGTCGTTAGCCAATCTATGAATCACAGGATCAGAAGAAGTATTAGGGAGTTCTTTGTTCGTATGCAATTCCTTTTTCCATTTTTTGAGTGAAATAAAATCATCCTCTAACTCAATAGCCAATGCCTATGTAGCCTCAAGAGTATTAAATGGTTGCCTCTTTAAGAGAAGACCAATATCAAGATGATGCACATTAATAAATAAAAATTTATGTGTTTCTACAAAGGGTCTTTTAGCAACTGTAATTTGGTTTATTATCCTATTAAACTTAGCCACAAAGTCTCATAGGATCATTTGATTTCTTCTTCATATGAGTGACTTGTGCTATCAGTGTTAAGTCATCATCTGCATTTTTGAACCTGGCTTCAAACTTGTTGTACATAGTGGCCCAATTTTTAATACAACCATGAGGCAACTGATAAAACCATTGTGTTGTTTCATCAGCTAAAGATTCTATGAACAATCTGACAGCTACATCTTCTTCTTGTACTGCAAGCATGCCATATGTGGCAAAAAAGGCATCAATGTGTTCTTCTGGTGAAATTTTCCCATCTCCCCGGAATTTAGGAAAATTCTTACGAGACCCCTTAGGTAAATCATGCAAATTATTTCCTAACTACAAAGGACCAATAGCAGTTCCCCAAGGGATGGGTTGTTGAGGTTGTTGATGAGCCATATTAAGGGGGAAATTAATCAAAACTGGTAAAACAGTCCTGTGTAAAATAAGTGCTTGGGAGATAGAATGATTGGCAAGTGTTCTAGTAGGTGAGGCGGGTCTACTTCTAGCCCCAACACTTCACCTAGAGGGGATAATATAAGAGAAATCACTTCTTTGCAGGGTTTCAAAAATAGGATCATAAATTCCCATACTTCTTTCCCCTCTAGTAAATCTATGAAAATCCAGGGTTAATTAAATTACTCATGAAATATGCCTGGACAAGACAACCAAAACTTGACAATTCGGTCCCTAGCGGAGTCACCAAAAATCTATTGGCTAACAAATTGGGCACCTTGAGAAATCACAACACAATGCCCGAAAGGTGCCAACATTAACCAAATAGCTCTGAATATCAACCTTTAGACAAAGATAAATATTATATGAATTTTATCAAGGTACAACTCCCTCACATGATTTTCAATGAATTAAACTATTAAAAATAAATACCATGTATGCTTTTAACCAGAAAGCTGGAAAGGTATACCCAATATCATAAAAATTCCTAAATATCAGGTGCGAGATCCAACGAATAAGAATTATCAGCACAAAGACTAATTAATTACCAAAAATAAAATATATGCCCAATACTATTTGAGAAATGAAATCAATTATGAAGAACTGCATTACTCACACAAAGATAAGATATGCATTAAGATATTCTCAAACACAAATATTTAAGAACTCAGATTAACTTCACAACCAAAATGCACATAGACAAGACAATAATTTCCTTCATAACTAGTATTGAGCAGTCTTCTAAAATGTCTAGAGAGAGAACATATGAAAATAGATACATTAAATAGGAAGATGAACAACTTCCTCTTCATGTCCCTAGCCAATCAAATGAAAAGACACATAAAAGAAAGAAAGAGAAGCTAGGCCATCACAATGGCATCACTTCGTTTCCAACTTCTAGGGTCACCAAAGGTTTCTTTTTCCAAGCCTGGAAAGCTTTGAGGATGTGCATCAAGTCTTTATGTTGGGGAATAATTACATTTTTCATCCTCACCTTCCATGTCATATGGTTGTCCTTAGCTATAGCCATGTGATGTTCACAAACCTTCATGAGGTCAATTGCCTGAGACGAGACCAGGTGTAGTTCACTAAGTTTCTACAAGTGCTCAACAAAAAGTGAGGGCGAATCAAGTGTCTCCTTCACCATTTTTTGGAAACTATCTATTAGGCTTTTGGTGTCCATGTCATTCCTCATTTCACCTTTATCTTGGAGTAAACCAAGAGCCACCAAGGTACTTAGTGCTTCTTCTGAAATGTTAATGCATTCATTAATGATTTCCTTAAGCTACTGCAAACTTTGTTTAGCAATCTGTATCTTCCACTCCACCCCTTTAATCCATGATAGGTAACGAGTGTCTGAAGTATTAGGTATAACCTGGTCTGCAACCAACTTTTCCATGTTTTAGTTTAACATTAACTTTAATTCAATTTGGTAATTGTTCCAGCCTCTCCTCCTTTCAGTCGTAGTGATCTCTTCCCCTAAGGTGGTTTTCAAAGGATTCATCTCTTGGAAGCATCTTATAGATTCAATAATGATAAGGTTTCCTTTCTTAATCAGAGATTCATTCCAATCATCTACAACCCTACATAGGCTTTGAAAACTTTTAATTTTTTTCAAGGCCTCTTTTCCAACTACAGTGAGTGATTCTATAGAAGAATCAACCTGAGAGAGAGGGTAAGAAACAAGCTCAAAAATAGAACTTAGACATTCGGTCAAGTTTCGAACCTGGGCTTTCAACTCATTTTTAATTTCTTTATCCTTCTTTGATCTCTCAACCATTCTGGTCGTAGATTCATGAAAAATGTGAACATCTCCATCCCTAGTAGGAGGACCGAGGTCTACTCTGTTCACTTCAAAGTCACTTGCAACTGCCTGAGAAAAATCCCTTTATACTAAAGGGTGCGCAATTTCTATTTGGAGCCTCCCTAATTCTGTATCATCTATCAACCCAGCAGTAGTCTTTAACTTCTTAGGTTTTGGGGTTGAAGTTCTCTGCAAAAACTGGCCCACCATACCTATTTAGGCAAGCTAGGTTGTATAGATTTTTGCTTCTGTGACAATGAATCCTCCAATCAGGTTGGAGTTACTGAAACCTTAGTTGTCTTGAAACTTGGAGACTCGAATAATGTCCTAGTGACTGGAGGAGTGTCCTATGTAGGTGTAATTGTTTATGACCTCTACGATGTGCCTACCTCTATGACAAGTGATTCATCTTGGGAGGGAGAGGAATTGATATTTAGGGTTTCCAAACCCTCCTCTTCTTCTTCTCCTTCATTTTCCTTTTCTAGAATAGGTAGGCTAAAGATATATTCTCCATAGGTTTGTGAATACACATTCTTATCTAGTGGATCCTCATTGCCAGCTCCTTGGGCTCCTGATGGTAAGGACTAAGAAAAATTACTAGCTGATTGCCCGCTAGCAGAGGCTTGAGAAGTGCCTTCAGTGAGTTGTGAATCAATAGACCTAGTGTGAGGACGGGACTATTTTGTTCTCTTCTTAGTCACCCATTCTCATGTTTTGTTCAAAACATCATTAGTCTTTGCTTTAATAGTCTATTTTTCTTTAAAGTTCCATTCCATAGTAGGAATAGGTTGGTTCTCTATTAATTCAGTATACACTAGGTCTACCATGTGAGACCCATCTTCCACATTGCCCTGCAAATCCCACTTCAAATCATAAATGATTATTTGTTCCACTATTAATCTCATCCAGCTCCTTCTGACCTCATATTCATTGAAACAATAGCCCAATAATCTTCAAGGCTTGATTGATGGGAAAAAATAGGGCTTAATTTCAAGTTATTCTTAATGTAATCCTTTAAATCAAAGGGGACTCGCTCATCATATGAAAACTATATGCACCAAAACCAAAAGGGAAATGGATTGTCAATCTTTTCCTGCCTTGGCATAATATGTTAACATTAGCCAATTTCCTACTTACCTCGATAATCAATAAATTATCTTCAGGATATTTGGGCAATTTTATAGGAAATCCAGCATATCTGCCAACCTTAATGTATGAGAATCTCTGGAATTGAATAAAATGGCTACCATAGAAGTTGGCAAACCACATGGCTTTAGGTGATAGTCGCATTGCAGGATATCCTTGTATCTCTTTGACCATTCTCATGGAGAAAGTGTTAGTCACTCTTCTAAAATGTAGAAAGCTCTTGTGAAGCTAAACTTTATCAAAATAATCATAAATTGGCACTTTCCTCGAGGGAAGATCACTTGGTCTCAATCCAGGCCAAGGCCTAGTGCTAGCAAGGGCATATATCAAATACGAGGACATATATAAAAATTTGTTAAGCATGAAGAATGTCATTAACTCATGTAGGCGGTCACTAATAATTTCTGCCCAATCCAGAAATTGTTCTCCACTCAAAATAATTTACTCCACAATTCATCCAAACTAACAAGCCCTAAACAAGTATCACCAATTTCTGGTCCCTCATATGTTAACCCAGATACATATTCACAACCTGCATATTTAACCCTCACCATGGATAAGAAGTAATAGCTTTTGACAATAGATGTTTTCTAAAATGCAAATAGAAATAATCCCAAAAACAGACCGAAACGAGTGAATTCTAAAAATACCTTAATGGCAGATCTTGCAACTTGAACTTCATGTCTTATCCAACTCGTCCTCAAAGAATTTTGTTGCAATGAGAATGTTTGTCCAACACTTTAATTTCTCAAAGCTTGATTTCATGGAAAAACATGGAAGTAGATGAGCATTTAATGCCTTAACTCACCTCATAACATGTGGTAGTTGTCATGTCACCACTTCCAATATAACTATCTTTCAAAAGTTTGAAAACAAAGGTCTATAAGCGGTGAAGTGGGAAGTTCAACAAACTTCACAAATATGCGCTTGATTTTGAACATCATGGTTAAACACCACCCAAATGAATAATCATCACACTAGTAGCAAAGGAAAGTTTGAAAAAACACATAGAACACCACCCAAGTTAAAAGTGGAAAAGTGATGTAAAACAGGAACAAGTGGCAAAGGCAGGGGTTCGACGAACTTTATAAAACACCACCCAGGCTCGAACGATAACATAAAATATTGCATGTATAACACTATGAGCCATTTATATATTGGTGAATGACTTCAATGAAGCATGGAAAAAATATAGTGGTAACAAGTACTAAATTCCAAAATATGTTGTTCCTCGAATATATCTCAAAATGTTCTTTCCTTTCTTCCAACGACTCATGAGGATCATTTGAAAAATGGGAGACAAGCCCAATAGAAAAGGTGATGTCAATATGAGTTTGTATTAAATACAAAATACTACCAACTAATTGCTTGTTCAAAGTAGTATCAACACTAGGTTTTATGCAAGTTATAGTCAAAGTGTCACCAAACTAAAAGGATGTAGTATTAGGCTCACAATCACTTATGTTGAACCAATGAAACAAGTCAATGGTATGCTTGTTGTGGTATTTGGAGATCCCTTCATAATATTGTATAAATTAAAGACCAAAAAATAAATGGAAAATCCCAATATTGATCATGTCAAAGTGCTTCATCAAATTGTACAAAATATCCTAGAGCATGGGTGAGGAGTTACTAGTGAGAATCAAATCATCGATATAAACCATCTCCATGTCTCTAAATACACACTTATATTTGAATGGTTGTGAGTGAGACTAGATGCAAGAAATAAACCATAAATATTATCATACCAAGCCCAAGTGGCTTGTTTGAGACCATACAAGGAACAACAAATCCTACAAGAAATTGAAGAGTCCTACACAAATTCTAGAGATTGCTCCATGTATATCTAGATCCTCACCGAGATCATCATGCAAGAAATAAACATTCACATTTAGTTAAAAAATTGACCATCTCTAAGATGCAATAATACAAAATACAAGGTGAATTGAATCTATCTTGGTTGAAGGCACAAATATCTCAAAGTAGTCAATACCCACAACATCTGAAAACCGCTTAGTACAAAATGTGTCTTATACCTTTCTATAGAACAATCAACTACATGCTTGGTGTGGTAAACCCACTTGCACTAAACTATCTTACTTTTCATAGAGAGAAACTAAATCCCATATGGTATTCTTCATCAAGGAAGAATACTCATCTACTATAGCACTATCCCACTCTAAAATATTAGAAGCTTTATGGACCATTAAATATAGTATGAATCAAAAGATTAGTGTCAAAAGTGTATGAGTGAGTGTAATGTGAACTCATAGGATCCCCAATTAAATATATGCATCCTCGTAAATTATACTACGAGCCCATCTAGGAAAAGCACAAGTAGGAGGAGGTGGAGGTGGTGGAGCAGGACCATAATCTAAAGTATCCTCAAGTGTAAAAGTATCTGATAAGTCCAGTCATTAGATAGTTTTCTTATGTTTTTATGCAAGTTCATATACATTCTCAGACACTTATCTTATACATATTCCTACACTACGCTATCTTTCATGCTTATTATGAAAACTTGAACTTGACTTAAAGTATATGGAAATATGGTTATAATGTGATGGTTATTACATAATTTATGTGTGGATATGTATGAATTATAATGGATATATGTGCTTATCTATGGTTTTTAGTATTGTGTGCATGTTTTGTGAACTAACTCTTTGTAGCTAGAGAAGGTAGATTATAACCCACAACAAATACAAGGTGCAACCCGCAGCCAAAGGAGTTCCTAGACAACAAAGTAGTGGAGGTTCCAAAATAAATAGAGCACAACAACTCCAACATGGAGGCACTTAATGAAGATATTTGTGCATCATTTTCATGTTTAATAAATACATTGAAGGAGGAGATCCCTGTTGTTGCTAGGAGTCTAATGTGATTGATTCAAATAGTCCACGTTCCAGTTTTGTTACAATAGAGTCTCTATTCTACTTGGACTCTTCTTCCTTTTTCAGTTATAGATTTATGTCTTTATCACACTCTGTTATATAGGGAGTGGTGATTTATGATTGCAGTTTAGAGTCCTTGTTTTAATAAACTTCCCCCATGCCTATATGTATGTCTTGGTGGTTGAGGTATTAAGAGTTAGTTAATTTTGTTCCAAAAGTATGTATAATTGCCAGATATTTTTTTAGTTTATTGTTTTTCTTACACAAACATTGTGTTTATTGTTCAATCATGATTTCATGAATATGATATCTCAATAGAATCTTATGTGATATTCTAGAGTTGTGCAATGAATGAATGATTTTGAGTTATGATGATTGCATTGATTTAAAAAGATAGATTTGAGTTAGATCAATGGAGATAGTCACTTGAGCAAGGGCCACTCAAGATAACTGCCCCTCACTTCATTTTTTTTGTAGTTACTTCTATTGTAGTAGTTATTTCATAAATACATGATAATTAGATTTCTTGTGTTACTCGTGAGTAATTCTTTTTTCACATTTATCCCTTAGTTTTCTTAGGTTTGTTGTGCTTCGGAGTGTAGGTTTAGTTATCAGTATCATTTAAATACCAACATTCATTTCTTGACAGTAATTAGTTACAATATTATATTGTAGGTACCCATAGCAATAGTTCCAACATTACTTTCTTCATTGCTATATAGTTTTACGATTTCTCAGCAAGTGTAACACCTATACTGGGATGAATTAGGTATTCTTAAGTCTTTGAAAGCACATACAATGTTAGTACCATCACAAACTTACTAGCCTTGGTCAATAATTCAATGAAGGTCTTTCCAAAGGTTCAAGTGGATTGTTTAGCTAGGTTTTCACATTGAATTATGTGATTACCACCAAGTTTACTAGACATTCATAAGGACTCTATAGTATCCTCATGAGATGAAGGAAAATTAGGTAGTGAGGAAGAAGCAAATGGAGGATCCATCTTGGTTAAATATTCATCAAATTGAACATCTCTATGAAAGTATATATCTCTAGTTATTAGATCAAACAACTAGATGGAGGATACATCTTGGTGATATATTCATCAAACTAAACATCTCTAGTAAAGTAGATATCTCTAGTGATTGGATCAAGAAACTAGAATAATCCCTAAAATATTCACTATAGCCAAAAAAGGCATGATTTAACATTCTTCTCCATTTTCTTATGCCAACCATATGGTTGGGGTGCCCAAGGCTGACTACCAAATATCTTGAAGAAGGAAACGTTGGGCTTGATATTGGACCAAGCCTCCTATGGAGTGATATTTTGAACTACCTTGTGGGTAGTTTAGTTTTGAATATAGTTATCACAATTGATTGCTTGAGCTCAAAGAGATGGAGCCATATATTAATACTAAAGCATACAATTTGTCATCTCCTTTAGGGATTTGTTCTTTCTTTCAATTATACCATTCTATAGAGGAGTATAGGGAACTAAATATTGATGATGAATAGAATAGAAAACTCAATGCAATAATTCTCATATTATTGGTTCACATATTCCCCCATTCTATGTGTAACCATTGAATAGAATAACTTTATTACTTCTCCATGAAAACCCTAGAATTCTTAAATTTGGTGAATACATCACTCTTGTACTTGAGAAGGTACACCCATGTGTGATCAGAGTAATCATCAATGAAGGTGAGAACACACTTTGATTCTAAAAGTGAAGTTGTAAATGACATGAGGTCACTACGAACCAACTCAAGTGAGTTAGTAGAATGATGGTCCTTACCTTTAGGGAAAGTTTTTAATGATGTTTTCCAAGTATGCAAACTTGACAAGAATACTTTATGCATGAAACCTTAGGAAGACCAAGTGTCATTTCCTATGTACTCAAGTATTAAAGATGCCTATAATTGAGGTTTTCAAACCTCTCGTGTCAAATTATACACAAGGAATATATGGGTAATGTATTATGAACCACAAGATAAATTAAAACCATGAAAGATGTAAAATCTAGACCCACGATCAACTTTTCCTGAAGTGATGATTTACTCTAGATGTTATAGTTCATGAATAATTGCATCATGTGGAAAAATAAAAATTATATTCCCATCCATAGTATGGATAATATATTATAACTTGAGAGAATATTGGTATAAATCTCATGAACAAAGAGAACATCCTCAATGCAACCATATATCAATTGTATAGTTCCTAAACCCAAAACTATAATATATAAATAGTTACCTACTATAATTTGAGAAGTAGTGAAGTTAGAAAGAATCACAAAAATATCATGTGAATGATTCATGTGATGTGAGGCTCTCAATTCAACTATCCAACTATATTTGGATGAGCACAAAACTCTTTTTATAAGTTTTGACCCTTGCTAGTGTTGGTGTAATTAATTATTTAATTACACTAGCATAAGTTTAACTTAGGTCTTTTATTTAATTAATTAAGTCTTAGGTTGCATCATTAGAAAATCATCAATAATGGGGACATTACCCTTTACATGTATTTAGTAGATAAGATTCTTTCTAGAAGATGAGTTGTCTTTTCTAGAACTTATCTTAATCATTTTATCATTCCCTAGGTAGTTAGGGTTTTCATGTTGTCACATGTTGTTAGATCAAGACACATGGCAACATCTTATTGCATCATGTATATCACTCATGCCTATATATTCAAGGAATATGTACATATGTAATCATATTCTATATCAATCAGATAATCTCCATTTGCATGCCCTTAGTTGCAACACTTACTATGTGGGTGAATTTATTCTTGGCAAAGGTCCTCTTGAAGGCTGTAGCTTCAGGGACATTATGCATGCATCATTTCAACAACTAGGTTGGAGAATATAAAATCTCAAAAGGTAGACTAAATGATCACTTTGGCATTGCAAATCTCTTCACAATATTTCCAACGATATATTATAATAGTAAACCAGAAACTCAAGTCAAAAATTATGGCTTCGAGAAGCTATGCTACCAAAATTTAAATTTCAAATGAGATATCTTCTTGGGTGGGAAAAAAATTTGTTGGACCTTTGGGTTCCCCCCAAAAAAAGGGAATTACACTTTTCAAAATATTCTAAGGCATTTATTGGTGCCAAATAAAGGGGTGAATAGAGGTTACAGAAGACGGCTCCATTAGTGTAGATTATGGCTTTGAATTATAGAGTTTTCTTAGGGAGGTGATTTTCTTTATAGCGTGTCAAGCCCATGTGGATGTAGCAATGCAATTTTTGAATATGTAATTCCATTTTCTAGAAGAAATTGAAAGTGGGTTGTTTTCCTTCCTACATTTTTTACGTTAATATATGTTGTGTTATATGTGGGTGTTGGGTGGAGTAGCTCTTCATCAATGAAAATAATTATTTTCATGATTTAAGAAGGGTAGAGGGGAGGGTCAACTTACTCACAATGGGACAACAATAATACTATATACATAAATAAAACATTTTCAACATTTTTCATCTTTTCTTTTTTTAACATGAACCCATTTTTGGGGAGTGAGACGATATTTCTAGAACTAGTTTATCCTGAGCATGATACTGTTTTTTTGTTCTAAAGGATATTTCCAACACTAAATATTACAGACTATTTTAAGCATATAGAATAATATTTTATGGTCAACAATATTATAGGATTTACTTATAATATTACATATTTCTTAAATTTGCAAAATATGACACCGATCATTAAATTGACTATATCCAGTGAATATCAACCATTAATAGGTGTAATAAACCCACTACACATTTATAAAACCATATGGAACCTTATTCCATTGATAGAAATAAGTGAAAAAATGAAGTGAGCAATGGATAGTGAAGGTTAACTGGCTTCTTCCATCATTCTTTTAAATTTATAAATATACAAAAGTATTTTATCTTTTGATTCTACGATTGTGTCTTTAATATGAATAATTCATTCAGTCCATCTTGTTCATGCGCTTGACCACCAAATTATTTAGGTCTTTCTTCCATTAGCACACCATTTGAATTGGGTAGTATTTTATTTTTTTTGATATTCTAATTCACTTAGCTTTGAACTTAGTAGAAAGAATTGGTACTTGATCATGAATATAGTAGAAATAATTGTGAGAAAAAAATTAGATTCAAATTCATGGGTAGTTGAGGAATCATCTTGTGAAGGAATAAAGCAAGGAAAAGTAAATTGGACACTAACTGCACCTATGCAATTATATTTTCATCTACAATGAGTATACTTTCTAATTACATAATGTGAAAGTGAGTCAATATGTTTTGGAGTTTTATGACTATAAGACTTCTTGGAGTATTTTGAAGATTTTTTTACATGATTTTTTTTTAAGGATGAGGGAATGAAAGGTCCTATCTCTTCATTTCTTCTTTGTAATT
>VDFB02390426.1:0-16970 GCA_007258455.2 Sequoia sempervirens | reverse complement strand
AACCTCTATTTGTTTTTTTGTCTTCCTTCTTTGGAGGGCATTGCCAACTCTCTTGAAAAGTTCTTTCTATCTTCACTAAAATGATATCTCATTCTCATCTAACAGATGCTTGCATTTTGGTTTAGATGGCTATTTATGAGGGTTTTTCTATTGAGATTTTCCTCCAAGTAGAAAATGGAATTTAGAAACAAGTAGATTTTGAGAGTATAACTTTTTGTTATTGTAATTGTTTTGATCTTGGTCATCAAGTAAATTCCTACACAAGGAAAAAACATAAGGCCTTTAGTGTGGCATCCTATTTGAAGAATGCAAAACTCTTTTATTAAATTATTGAAAAACATCCTTCTTCCTACCTCAAAGGATGGCTTAAGGTATAATCCTAAGGATGTCTTCCCTTCTTTTGTTGTGGGACCTTCTTTATAGGCTAAGACTCACTTTTCTCCAATCTCCTACTTCACAAGTCATGGGGTGTCATTCAATTTATTTGGGTGATAAAATATTGGTGCTTTCAAAATTTATTGCTAGGGTGGTGGTTGAGGATTTGTTAGTGCTCCTTTCTTCAAATTGTGTGCTTTCTATAAATGTAGGTATTGAAGCCCCCATGCATGCTCCTCAAGAGGCGTTTCAACTTCTTTTTCTAAGGTTGTGGTTATTGTTGTTATAGCAGTTACCTTAGGGAAGGTTGACTGGACTACTATTTCTTATAGAAAATATAGAAATAAGTTTTCCTCTTAGACGATTTTGAGATCTCATAACAAGACCAAGTCAAAAATAATATTTAGTACTAACCAATATTCAATTATATGTTTTGCTCTATTTAGCTTGTCTTCCAACTTATTTATTATTTTATTTTAGTGTCACATTTTTTTTATCTTTCAACATATCCCCTACCAAACCCATATCTTTAAAAAATAAAATAATAAAAATTTAAAATCTAGAACTGTTCAATTATGGTCCCCCTTCTTTATAATGAGGAATACTTGTGGGGAAGGGAGGAGGCCTAGGTCCCCCTCAAATTCAGAATAAATAATTAAAATCACAAAATATAGTCAAATGACGAAATCATAAATAAAGAATCCCAAACTTCTAAAGCAATCCAAATTTCTAAACCAGGCACAAAAATTAAAATTGTTAAAACATCACGAAATTTGACTCAAAATATAATGAAATTGAAAAATAATATTTTAACTATGTTGTGAACACCTAAGCCGCTAGCGTGCTCTGACATGCTACCATAAACATAAAAATCCGAAAAGCTTTTAAAATAGCCTAACATTTATGGATCAATAAGATTTAGAATTTTTGTTTGTTTTTTAGTAGTTTCTCTCTCCACCTTTACTTTGAAGACACATCTCTCTTTATCAAACCAGAAGTAAAGAAGAAACATGATGAACAACAGTACCACGAGAAGGTAGGCACCCCCACCCAGAGGTCAAAGGCTTCATAAAATCTCTTGTTTTTTCGCTAAATCAATTGAAAAGAACCTTCACTTCTCGGGTTTCGAACCTTGAACTTTGGGATCCCCAAGTCGCGTTGGTTAGCTTCCGCCTAAGGCAAGTAAGTACGTCTTTCTTCATTTGTCCAGCTGCGCAATTTGTTTGCGAAATATTTCTGTTATTTTTATTTCCCAAACCCTAGGAGAAGATTGATCTCGCGCATCTGCTTCTCACGGCGAAGAATTTCTCAACACTGCAGAAAACGGGGGCAAAGGTGGCGTCTTTCGGTACAAAAGCGGTGGTTTTTATGGAGGATAACAGTGTTTTTAAGGCAGAAACAGGGTGCTCTTAAGCGCAGTAGTTTTCGTAGCAGGGGAGGGTTTAAACTATTTTCGAGGTGAATTTTAGCTGGTGGCTGGATTTTAGGGTCGATAAACGGTGCAGTATAATTGCTTTGCAGCCGCGAAGGGTTTAATTTTTTTTCCAGGTGAATTGTCGGTATCGGCTGGTTTTAGGGTTTGGAAGGGTGAAAGTACTACATACGCAGGGCTCAGGGCAGAGTTTTGCAAGAAGGCGTCTTGACAGGATGTGGATTTGTGACTTTGAGCGGTGAAAGGTGAAGATTTTATGTTTTCGTGAACGGTTTGTACTGTATCTGCGGCGAATACTGTTCGGGGGTAGGCGAATCATCCGCTATTTTTGTGGAGGAGGGCTTCTATTACAGATTCTGCGGACAGGTGGAAAGGGATTAACTGCAGGTGCTTCAGAACGGCAAGGTAGGGGGTCGTTTGCTTGGAGTTTTCAAAATTTTGGCTTTGAGGAGTGTTGTGGCTACTCTAAACTTTGTTAACGTTGCCGTTGTTTTGAGGAAGGAAGGAAAGAGGTGAATCTTAGTTTTACTAGTAGTTGTAGGGGTAGAGTCAAGTGTGCGTTGAAATGAAGATTGTGAATAATTTGTTTGAAAATTTTCGGAGCACCTCTGGATGACCTGCATAGTAATTTTTAACCAACACTCTAAGGTGATATCTCACTCACCATCAGAGAAACGAAAATTTGCAGCTCACTCAATACATCAGTAAAAAGTTATTATGGAGTTCTGCAAAAAGTGTATTCGAATGCTTGCTTGCAGAAACTTCTGATCCAAATTGGTTTGAATTAGTGTATTTGAAAACGCTTGCTTTCAGAAACTTTCACTCTAAAATTGTTGATTCTTAGATGGAAAAATTCTCGAAATGTCTTACCAAATTTTCTTTTAAGTGTGCATGACATGTTTTCTAGCTTTCGTGAATTCTGCACACATTTTTTTGCAAGTCACCAGAAATCTTATCTAACAATTATTCACTCCGAAATTTTGAAATCATTAGCTTTGGTCATATTTCTCTCTCAAGCATTTTTGGATATCAAATAAATTATTTGAACAGAAGTTGGACCCCTCCTAAGCGAGTTCACTCCTTAGAAGTTCTTGTCGAGGTTAAATCTGATATAAACTAGCTAAATTTTGCACGTGCATAAAGTAACTTTGATCCACCGAGCTGGATGACTTATTGTGTGTTAGAATAATTCGAGAAGGAATGAGATAACTACAGTGTAAAATTATTTCATGGCCTTGAGCATTAAAATTTATACTTGTGGAAAGCCACCAGCGTTTCTCAAGGACTCATACTCTTTCAAAGCCACTATTCTATCATATCTCCACGGCTTCCTGATTTTCGTGCATAATTATTATAAACTATTAACAAGTTTCCAATTGTCTTTTACTGTTTATAAATAATATATCCAGCTTATTATATACTAATTTTCATCCAAGCATTCTTGAATCTTATTAGATAAAAGAAAATACACTTGATCTATAACAAAGACAGCAGAAGAACATGGGGCTTATTTAGTTATAAACTTATACCATTTGCTTTTATCATTTTATGTTTTGTTCTTTTATATGGATCTTTGCCCTATTGTGAAATACCTAAACCCTTGAAGCAATCTGCTGTGCCTATTGTCTATGTTTTTGTTGGATGATTAAATTCTTGAACTATATTGAGGATCTTAGATACCTGACATATATCTTTCTGCTTTATTATGTCAGTCCTTGAGCAAATGCAGAAGACTTGAACTCTTAAATCTATCCGCTGAATGAGATGGATATGTTGATGACACAAGATTAAATTCATAAGCTACATTTGGTGTCACTAGGAGTATTGTGTTTATTTCAGTGCAACTGAGCTAAAATAGATTTGTGAAATGTGTCATGGGTCTCATTAACATAGATAGGAATATTTTAGGATGTAGCCAATGTTGTGCTTATTTCAATGCAGTTAAGCGAAAAAATATTCATGAAATACCTCAGGAGTCATATTAATATAGAAAGGAAGAATTAGGATGTAGCCATTCTTGTGAGACCCCAGCCTTAAGAGAAATTGCATACAGGATTTTACGCAAAATGGGGAAATCTCAACGAGCTCATCTTATATAACTATTTTGTCAAATCGTTGTTCAATATCTCATATAAGAGATCTTTTTCTTAAGAATAGTTTCCTGTTAAAGAGAGTGGCATGTGACACCTGTTCATGTCAATAAGTCAAGCATACTGCTATTATTGGAAGTTATGGATAATGCTATCAAATACTTATTTCTGTTTTAAAACTGCATTTTTTAATTTTGTTTTCCCAACCTGTTTGCCTTTATTCTGGATGAAATTTGAATAGTTGGTGCAATCATATAAGGGTATTTGTGCTTTCTGTAAAGAGTCATTTTCTGCATCTTTGTCTGTTTAGAATCATAATGGTTGCTACATTGAACATTTGGTCACTGGTGTTCTTGACAGGTGAAGTCTGCCTGGGGTGGTGACTCCTGATGATCAAGCTTGGATTGAAAAATTTCCTTCTTTATTAATGGTAATTTGGCTGACATAAGAATGGGAGTTTGATGGGTTTCTGAGGATGGTAGTGAGGATTTCAAGCCAGGATTACAAAAATATATACAAGCTGCGAAGGTAACAAAAAGTAACATATCTGAAGGTGAAAGAGACCCAACATTGTTAATATGGTAGTTAGATTAGTTCCCAGTTAGGGCATTTTTGTCTTGGTCTATCACAGGAATATTCACCAATTTCAAGCTAGGGGCACAACAAACTGTGAAAGATAATACACAAATTTCTGTTTATGGAGGAGGTCAAAAGGAGCTACATATTGTTCATTGAATTATGTCCTAGATAGGGCATATTAATTCTTGCTTTGGCACAGTGCTCTCAGTGGACTTACTATCACTGCTCAGCTTCGTTGAAGATACCTTAGTAACTAAGATGAGCAAGGGTTTTGAATCTGATGATATACATTATCTATGCTCTGCATTGAATATTCTGCTTGGATGGGTTACAGGAAAGTAATCCCCTTGAAATTGTGTTAATTATCTTACGCTTTTGTAAGCTTCCATATTCTGCACAGTGACAATGCAAGGCATCTCATTATTTACATGGGCAGTTGCATTAGCAAACTAGTCAATTTTTTTATGCTGGCGTTAGTGTGGGAGGCAGTATGCTGGTTTTACTAAGTAGAGATGCACAGATATTCTGCTGCCAGCTGCGGTGGTGGGGTTGGCAATAGCACACTTGGTGGGGCTAGTGCAAGGGATACAACCCGGTCAGACTTATCATATTCATCCTCAAACATTTCATTAAGTTCAAGGTAAATATTCTTCTTATGCAGCAATTTATTTTTACTCTAATTTCGTGAATTTGCATGATTGCACGAGCAATAAAGATTTAAGAATTGTCTTATTTCTGATGAGCAAGGATGTGTGTGATTGTGGTTTTACTTCTACCCATTTTAGGCTGTTAAATGTTGTTGTATTTCAGGAATGCCAGTTCTTTTTATATTGCTTAACGATCTATAATCCAAAATATTGAAATGTAATATGAATTTCACTTTGATTATCCTCAGCTTACTCAAATATCCTTACTCTGTTAGGTTTTAACTTCATATGGAGAGCTTTGTGGAAAATCAAACATTCACTTCCAAGGCAGTTTACATGAAAAGATTAAATGTGGAGTACACTTGGTATCCAGATAGAAAATAGTCAGCAGTGTAGAACAGCTGTGTGATTATAGTAAATTTGACATGTTACTAAATATGCTTTTTGATAACTAAACTTATATGATATATCTTTACTCTGAAGCAGAAAATACCTGAAAAAGGATTCTAAACAATAGCATGTTGATTGGTATCTCTAGCACCAGAACCAGTATAAGTGTGCCAACCATGTGTGCTTAATATCAACAAAAAATGTCCATCTAATATGATGTAGAAATCGGCCACAACATGCAAACGAAATGGCTGCTTTACAACTATGACTATACCAGCCTCCATAGCCAAATGGCACACCAGTGGTGGAAGAAAGGAATCAAGTACAAGAAGCTTCTTTAACTAATGCTTGACGAAGAGCCTCGATAGACTGATAAAACAAGAAGACTAATTCCAAAGATTGATGACTAAATTTTCGAGTTCATTTAAGTAGTGGTTTACACAGAAGACAATAGGGACTAGACAAAATAAACAGGACTCACAAATAATCAATGTTTCTCCAACTTTCGGTAATGGATGTAGTGTTTTGGTGATGGCAAGTGTTTTTGGATCTTGGGGATGGCTTTTCAAATAATACATAAAAATTAATATTTGAATTTTAAAAAATGCAGATGAATAAAAAATGCCTAAAAAATAACATAAACAAATTAAAAGAATCAGAAATTCTAAAGATTAAGCTCAATAACAATTCATTGATTCCATCATCCATCGAATGGGCCAATAATCATAGATATAATATGAAACATGATTTATGTTGAGAGATGCTCAAAAAAGAAATATTACATCATTCATAGTACATAGGTGCTGCTTTGAGCAACAGCTGCGGAATCAGAGTCATTATCTGATTGATATCTTGGAAACTGTTCATCTTCCTCTTTTGCTTTCTCGCTATTGAGCATTTACTATTTTCCTTTTTCATTTCTTCTTTTTGTCTTTATATCCTTTTCTCTTCTTGTTTGGTGAATGGAAAACAATAATGGGCATGGGTTTTAAATTTTTTGGGTTGAGGGTGCTTTATGGGGCCCCCTTGTAGTGTTTTATTTGTTTTAGAACTATGTAGCCAGTTCGCCTGGTTCTAGGCTGGGTCCTGGTCCGGGTTCGCATTGGGTTAGGGTCCTGGTCCGGTCCCTCTGTGGGTTCGACCAGGGTCCTTGCATTTGGGCCTTGGTTCGCCAGTGAAGAACCCGGGAGAACCCGAGCAGAACCCGGGCGAACCCAAAGCGAACCCGAGCAGAACCCACGCGTCTGGGCGGCAAAAAGGCATTTTTTTTTTTTTTTAAATTGTTTCCTTCACTATTTATTTATTTAATCTAAAAAAAATTATATTTTGATAATGAAGTTTGCACTTTTGCCCAGTCTTATCAAAGTCTTCTGCAGTAGATTTTGATGATGAAGTTTGCACTTTTGCCCAGTCTTACCTCCTCAAACAAGATATTTAAATTATCAACCTGTAAGATATCTTCATAACTGACTCAGATATCTTTCTACGCTGAACACTCCATAACGAAGTGTCACTCCTGACCTGGAGTCTACTTACTCACTTTTTCCAAGGCAAGCAGGGCACTGAACATCATCATACAAAGAATGGGTTCAAATCTGTGCAGTGCTGAAGAGGAATCAACTCCCTGGATTTTATCAGTAGTAGCTTCCTTACTCCACAAACTTGTGGCTAAGAACGAGAGGCTTCTTTCTTCAGGGAAAAGGTTTTCAAGAGATGAATTGTGGTATCAGAGCCAAGTTTGAATAACTTGTATTTGTGGGATTTTTATGTTGGTTATTTTGGTTTATGCCCTCCACAAGGTCTAGATTGATACCCTTTGAGCTCAAAATTAAAACAAGCAAGTGATTAAGGAAAATCAAAATTGCTAGAGTAGAGAAGATGAAGGGGAAATCTATTTTAGAAACTTGAAAGAAAATTGGAAGGATATCTAGTTTCAAGAGAAGATAACTAGGTTGGAAAGTATGATGCTTGTTTTGATAGCAAAATGGGAATTCCAAAGGCATTCAAAGAAGAAGAGAACTCGAGAGATTGGAACAAGAGCAAGGAGTCTTCATTTGAGAGGCTCTTCAAAGTTGAGTCAAAAGTTGATATTTAGCCGTATGATGGTGAGATTAGTGTATAGAAGCTTGATTAATAGGTCTCTCAAATCAAGGTTTACTAAATGCTTCACAAGATGCCTCACATTAGCAAATTTCTTTTGCACGTTTGAAGTTGTTCAAGCACACGATTACATCATTTGAAAGCTATGTACACTCCTTGGAGATTTAAAAGTGCCACATACTTGCCATGAAGATGAGAGGGCAATGTTGCAGCGTTGCTTAGAGGCAAAGGGAAGGACAACGTGTGCAAGCTTATATTGGCAAGTTCAAGAAGATAACCGTTCAACTTGAAAAGATGTCATAGATTGTGAGGTGCTAATGAAATACATGCTAATGAAATACCTGGTATATTTCATTAGCACCTCACAGTCCATGACATCTTTTTCAAGTTGAAGACTTGAGATGATTTTCCCTAATGACTAAATTCCAAGTGCATTTGGACACTTGGAAATATCAATTCTAATGTCTAAACCCCAAGTGTGAGGCATGTAATATAATTAATCTAAGACATTCAAGTGTATGGTGGTTTTGTTGTTTATATGATGTTATCAGTTATGTGATATTCTAATCCTAATTCATGCTTCTAGGCTGCATACATATATATATATATATATATATATATATATTTATTTATTTTTTACATATTTTGTAATTTGTACTAACGAACCCAAGACGAACGAACCACCCCCCAAAAAATTTTGCGAACCGGTGAACCGAACTCATGAACCCAACCCGAACCCAACCCGAACGGCTACTTAGTTTTAGAATAAGCATTTCTTTTTTTTCGTATATTTTTATTTCTGCACTCTTTATGTGTTTGATGTAGATGATGCTTTGAAGTCTTTGAAATGGTTAGGGGAATTCTAGGGAATTGCTAGGGGATGCTAAGAAGTTCCCCAAAAGACTACAAAAAGGGGGAAGTACCTTGGACGTCACCAAAACTTTCAGAAAAAAGGGGGGATAGTATTCCCCCCCACCAATTCCCCAAATCCCTAGGATGTCTGGAACATCACCTAGACCCATGGGAATGTGTTGTTGTGGAACACTGCAAATTTACAGTCCTATTCCTGCAGATTCCCTATAATTTATTTTTCTAAAGGGTTCTGCTTTTATGAATGGCAATAATACAGCAAGACAAATTACTAACTAGAAAATCTGAATAATTCTTAATCCCATTTGTCCAATCCAGCAACAGCAGGTAACTTTTTCATAGAATGCAAATTTTTGCCACATATTATCCTTCTGCACATTCCACTTGCCATTTCATCTCAATTATATGTGAGAAAATTTTGTTCTTTTGTTAAAGCTGGCTATCTAATGCTTAGCATTGAGATGGGTAGCTGCAAACATATCTCCTGTTTCTGAGGCACATGATGTATCATAGTTCAATTAATGTAATAGTTGTTATAGGGATGTTTTAGTCCACATCTCGAGTAGTACATTATGGCTTGATTAGATTTATTATTACAATTTTATCCTTTTTTAGGAGTGTTTCAAGAAGTTGACTAATAGATGGTTAGGATCGTTTTAGGAACATAACTGGAAGGTGTTCCTTTTTCTCCCTTTTTAGGAGCCACATCATAGCAATTCTTACTTTCTATCATTTACGCTAAATCAATCTTTGTAGTAGGGTTATATCATAGCCTTCCCAATTATTGCATGGTTGTATACAGTCATTACAAGTGAAGAATAATCCCAGATTCTGCAAAGGTACAAAATACACCATAATCATATGTTTATATTAGGGAAATATAAGATCTAAATATAAATGGATAGAATTCTTAATCTATCTATTGATCCCAAGGAGAGAAAAAGTATATACATGTATATACTATATATATATATACTTATATATGTATATATAGCCTTTCATGTTGGTGTACCACATGGTGTCTGCTGCTCAATGTTCCCTAGCCTGCTGCACTGTTTTGCTCACTGTGCCAACAGTTAAATAATATTTTTTCAAAATGATTTGAGTGATGTATTATAAGAGGAGTAGGAGGACTTGTAGGATATTTCTTCAAAATGATCGATGAAAGTCTGTAAGAGTATGCATGTGAAAAGTGTTCGGTAGAAATGTAATTAGGAGTCAGACTATTTGAGACAGGAAGTTGAAGATAAATGTCAAGGTAAAATTGATTGCAAGAGATTGGTGTCAAAATAAATCAAAATGATTATGGTAAGAACAAGAAAAGTGGAGGCTTGTGAGGGAGCAAAACATTATAGGGCGAGGATTGGAATGCTATCCAAACAGTGGCTATCTAAGAAGAATATGTTAAGTTGAAGAAACTCTGATAACTCATTGATTGATGATGTTACTAGCCTTATCATACTTGTATCAGTGATGATTTCTCATGGTGATTGCTATCGGCGGGAAAGATCAAACATTGAAGAAAGCAGTTTGCATTGTGTTTCAAGTGCAGGTCTCTCTCTAGTCAAGGAGAGATCAGGCAAGGCAACCATGTTGCCGTGTTGATTTTGGTTGAGGATTTCACAACAGAGATAGTTTGAACCAAAGATATATTTTGATGATAATGGGTGGAAATTGACAATTGCAAGCATAGGGTTGATTTTGTTGTCATAACAGTAGATACAAATGTTTATTAGGAGCAAGTGGACAGTGTTTTGATGTGGCATAACTGTTTGGGGATGATGAGCTTTACTTAGACAGATGCCTTTCACATCGTCAAATGCGAGACTATGAGGTATCTGAATGGGAATGTTTTTGTTTTAAAATAGAGACAGACTGTGGTGGGAAAAAAGGTGGAGGTAGACCAGATTTTTGTTACCCCTGGCAATGTGTTGTACAACCTGGTTGGAAAATTGTTACTGTTATCAATTTTTACCAACTATCAAAAGAGATGTGAGTTTGATGATTGAGTTGGAATTGGTAAACAAAAAATGAAATTTGAGCACATATGTTTTCCATTTAAGTACTAAACTTTAAAGTGAATATGGAGAAAGCCAAGGAACAAAAGCTGTATTAAACACATGCGTATAGATGAAACGAATGTGCTGCAGAAAGACAAACAATTGGAAGAGTAAGGTGGTTTAAAAGGGGAATGGTTGGTTTGCATGTTAAAGTACAGTACTTGGAACACATCCTTTATCATGTATTCCAGAGTGAGAGAGTTCAAAGGGTGAGATGTTCAGAAAATATGTAGGCACCAGGTGATCCAAAATGAATTCAGCTGTAATTGGTTCACATCATCATAGTTGTATCTCTTTTCTTGTATAGTTGCAAAGTTGTTTGTTTGATCATCAAGGCAGGAAAAGATCTTTTGAACAATTACTTTTGAGAATTGTGTGGGAAAAGGCTGAAAAGGATCTGAGGAAGAATTATGGAGGCTAAAGAAAACTTTTGCATTTTCTGTTTTTAGAAACAATTCTCTGAGATGGGTTTGTGTTGGTCCAAACATCTCCTTGTGAGTACATAATTGATTTGGTCATGACCAAACCAATGCCAAAAATAGAAAAACTCGGATATGAGCATAACCTACCTAGGAACTGAACAGTAATCTAGAGTTTGAGTTCAGAATTGCTGATCATAGGAGTAGGTGTGATAGCAGACGATGGTGTATTTGTTGCGTAGAACAAGGGAGATAGGTTGTTGGTTGTGGCCAAAGCCGTGTGGACTTGTAACCTTTCATTTTTGGTGACAGTGCACAAGAGGCACAACCCCACTACCAGAAACTTTTTCTCACTGGGTTTTTGCAGGGCAATCATCTGTGTTATCAGATGTCTTGTGCTTTTACATGTTCCTTTTCCATTTTCATGTTCAATCTTCATTCTTTCATGTTATTATTGTAACATGGTTAACACTAAGAATAAACATGCATAGGCATAGTACTAAATTTGAAAAAGTTTATACACAGTTTGAGGCGAGCAAATTGATTGGAGTGTATGACCAACTTCTTTACAAATTAACTCATTGATTTGTGTATCCTATATGAATGGCATATGTAAGAATGCAAATGCCAATGTTTTGACCTAGACAATTGTGGTGATGAGTAGTGCTTGAATGGCTAACCAGTTATGCATATGGTTGGTTGTCAAACCATGTAGAAACAACCTGGATGTCAGATGATCTGGAGGGTGAAAGTGAACAAGTTGTTGTGAATGACCTGTCTGCAGGGTGCTAATGGAGAAGTGATTTATAGGAGTTATGTATTGAAGTGTTTTGTGAGATATCAGACAATCTGCATATGAAAATGTGCTGTTTGGAAATCAAGGAGGACAAGTTAAAGAAAATATCTGGCCAACAAAAAAGTGCTCTGATAAACACATGTTCTTGTATCTCTTAAGCTTCCCGAGCAAGAGGAAATTTTGTTAAAGGTTTTTGCTAGTTACAACTCAAGTACATATTAATACACACATATATGTATAAGTGAAGGCCACAAATAGTGGACTATAAATGTACAAGACTACCTTTTGCATTGGCTAAGATATGTGCGCTATGCACACATTGGGACCTCTTTACAACAAGAAGTTGCCGGCTTTATCATAAATGAAAGGGGGAGCTCTTAATAGATTCACAAGGAAGAAAACATGAAATTGTTGTTGAAACACCCTTGCCTGTACTAAGACAAACTTATTACCTGGCAGTGAGTCATAGAGGATTTGCAAAATGTGATATAAATCTTTATACGAGAGAATAAGCAAGGTTGCTTGAAATACTTGTCGGTGGCAGTACAGTTGTGATTATGTACATTCTTAAAAGATGCATGCATATGTGATTGGGCAATTGACTTTGAACTCTCAGGTTATAGTCTGTTTTTTCAATGAACTTAAACAATATGTAGTATGACTTGTTGTTATAAGCAATTGAATAATATTAAACAAGGGAAAACATGCAAATTTAGGAGGATTTTCAATTCCCATGTCTTCTATTGAGAGATATTAATAGCCATTGGAAGAGATTACATGCATTTGAAGCTCTTTAATTCTAGTGGATAAAATGACTAAATTAAGCATCTCTTTTATGTTCCAATCAACCATTGAATCTCTTCTTTTTTCTACTAATACATGCCCTTTTCATTAACTCTGTTATTATTTGCTCTCATTTTTTGTATAGGAAATTACATTATTTTGAGTTGCACTTCTGTAATTTATTTAATTTTTTTTTTTCTGCTTTGTTTTCAGACGTCCTGTGCAATTGACACCCTACAAGCCAAAGTGTGATAAGGAGGTTCTGAATTCACGGTAAGATTCTCTATTTTTGCATTTCGTTGTTGTGGGGGCATGTTTTCATATTGCCTCTTAAGTTAATGGGTTTTCTCTCAACAATTTTAATGCAAATCCTAGTTGTTTTGATTAGATAAAGCGGGAAGGGCCTGAACCCATAACAAATCAGCCATAGAGGCAAAAGAGAGGAGTCTCACAGTTATAATGTTTTAATGACTAGTTTCCTTGTTTTAATGTTGTTAATTCCTTGAACAGTCCATGTATCACCAAGGCCAGTGCCATGTATCAATTAATAGTAACAATATTTTGATTTCTGGAGTCTGTGATATGTACTTTTGTATATGTCAAATTCTATGGTTTTAACAGGGTTTGTGTTTTTTAAGGCTTGGACCACCTGAGTTCTATCCTCCATCATCAACCTGTCCTGAAGAGACATTAACTCGTGAGGCTGTCCAAACTGGCTACAAGGAATCAGTTGATGGTATTGAGGTGTGTTTCTGTAGGTGCTTTGAAATTCATTTTTGTAGTGATTAGTTCATGGAGATGCAAATCTACTTAATTGGTGTGTTCAATTTCTTTTGCAAGTCCATATTTTTAATGCTCTTAAATATCTGGCATCATGGATTTCCAGGGTGAGATTGGTATTCTCTCTTAATATCACAAGTCACCAGTTGTTCAACTTGTGAAAATATGTCTATTGTGTATATTGATGCATTTTGATGTTATTTTATTAATATTATTTTCATCTAAAATCTAGTATCTTGATGTCTTTGAGTTGGATTATTGATGCTACCAGACAGAACTATGAAGCATTATATACCTTGAATATGTTAAGTGCATCTTGTTAATGCTGAGAGGCATTCTACAATGGTAGGAAAGGGTGGAGTGTAAGGGTGTGAGTGTGTTGAAAAAGCTTTTACCTTTTACCTTAAATTTGACAGTCATTTGCATGTCAAAAAATTAATATTTAGTAATAAACATAGTATTTCCAAAATAAGGAGCACATAAAAAGAAAGATATGCCCTCATCAACACTACCCTCAAAAATCTTACACACCTTTGTGTTTCATTTAATATATACAAGATAATTTTCAATTTTCCGACATTTCTCTCTACTTTACTTCGAGACTTTCTTGGTACACTTTGAAAAGGAGAAGAAGAACAATCATAATCGAGTTTATGCTAATTTTAATGCTGCTTTTTTCATATTTAATATAAAATAAATTTTACTCTAGTTGTTAGGTAGATGTATAAATACTATTTTAAAATTTTTAATTTAAAAACTAAATAATTAACCAAAAATATAGAAAATAAGTAAAAATAAAATTTTAAAAATTAATGTGCTATTTCATAATTAAAAAAAAACTTAAGAGAAATAAAATAGCTCTAAATTAATATCTCTAGGCATTTTTTTAGATAGATTATTTAAGATATCTATACTAGTACTGAGAATGGTTAATTCTTTGTATATGCTAGCTACTGCAATTTATATATTTTAAACTTTAAAGGCCTTTTACTTATCTCAGTACATGATTTTTCATTTCAATGTCGAAAGACTCCAAGTCTTTAGATGATAGAATGTAAAAACAGAAAATTGTTATTATTATAGAGTATTTTTCTTTGCATGCCTGAGATTCAGCAATGGCTTGCACAGAAATATTAAATAAATGATTTCTAATTCTCAGTCTTATTGCAACTGGGGTCCAAAGAATATTATATTGTCTTAAAATAATGTCTGTGTAAACTTTACAGAATATAGAGGGAGTTGTAAATCTATCATATAAATAATAAATATAGCAATGCCTTGTTTACTGACATGCCACAGCTATGAAATTTTTTAAGCTGCCTTATTCTTTCTCACTTCATCCTGTGTGGTAAGTTATCTTTGCAACATGTAACTGCAAACTGCAAAATAACTGCAATTTTACATAATGGAAAAGGCTGAATTGGATTGTTAATGATTTGACAGGATAGAAGAGTATGCTATTGATACACATGCAAATGTTTACCGATACAACACTAGCCAATATAAAGCAGAGAACTGAATTTTGTTTGGCGTATAGTAGACATTATACTATATGCTAAAAAGACAAGTAATATATATTTTGTCCCTTCAAATCTATACTCCAAAAGTATGACAAAACATTTCTTTTTATCATGCTTAAAGGTTTATCTATGAGACAAGGTTGCCTCAAGTATTGTTTGCATCTTCCTACGTTGCTTAGTCTTATCAATCATGTTAGATATAAAATGAAATTTAAATTTTTTAGTGGTCTTCCACTTGTTGAGATTATAATATTGTTAATGACACACTTTATTTAATGATTTGATCTTTGAGTCTTCTATGTGGAATTTTTTTCTGGAACTATGACATGGTCCATAATCCTTATTAATAGGAGTAATTCTCAGGACAATTATATTGATCACATTAGATAGTTTGATCTTTCAGTCTTTTATGTGGCAAAAATTTCTGGAACTGTGTGATGTGACTCATAATCCTCATTCTTCATCAATAGGAGTGATTCTCAGAACATATGTTACCAGGATCACCCATTTATAGTACATACCCATATCGATCTGGACTGAGACAGACCCCTGGTCTGGTCCCTCCTTGATACGGCCAAATGTTCATACCTGGGACTGTGGGTTCATTACAGGTATGTCTGAGATATACATGGGATGAACCCACAATCCTGGTTATGAACCCTGGGTGTACTCAGGGTGAATTCTGGAAAAAATAACTTTTCGTTTAAAAGAATTTAAGAAACAGATTTTTAGGACCAATTAATTCTCAGGGTGAATTCTGGAAAAAATAACTTTTCGTTTAAAAGAATTTAAGAAACAGATTTTTAGGACCAATTAATTGTAGTTAATCTCTGTCAGTTTTCTTCGCATAAATATATGTTTTTCTTTAAAATTGCAATTAAGCCCTGTAAATTTTCTTCTCATAAGTTTTCAAGAGAGGGTTGTCTAGTTATGAACTGGTTTTTAACATATGAATGAGTAATATCTATGACTCTTTATTCCATCATACACTCTGAATTTGTATTCTATACATGATCTTTTACAGTTTGCAGATTAAGCTCCAGATTCTACTATTGATTCATTGATGATGCCACGCAATATGCATAGTCAGGGGACATAAAGACTTGAAAATATATTTGAATGGCAGCTATAGGCGTCTATGTGGGAAATACATCAGCAAACTATTTATACATAGGCCTCTACTATCTTTAGTTTTTGAATCCTTCGTAATCTCTGGATATGTAGCAGTCTTTGTTCATCAAATGTCCATATTTAGCCACTTATGGCTTATTGTAACCTCTGAAGCCTGTGATTTTGTTGAAGTATATATATATATATATATATATTATATTCTATGTTTATATAAATGGATATAAAATATGTTTCTTGTTTTATTAATACATTTATATTCATATTATTTTTATATTTTATTAATATATTGTATGGCTGAACCTAGTTGTATGGAACCTGGGGAAAGAATTTGCTGAACCACTAAATCCAAACCCTGAAACCGGATCCAAACCTCAAGCCAGCAACATAGCTTGGAACAATTACGTGCATCTTACTACATTTATACAGTTTTATTAGTCAACATAGATATTTAAAATTAAATGAATTTTAAATTTGCAGTGAGTATGCTCGTTGAGATACAGTATTGGTAAAGGATAGACTTTATTTTATGGTTTGATCTTTGAGCGTCTATGTGTCAAACAATTCTGGAACTCTGATGTGGTTTGTAATCGTTACCAATAGGAATAATCCTCAGGACAATTACATGGATCATAATGTAAATACATAGTTTCATTATCATTATGGGTTTTGTAGTCTTATAGATCCGAGGCTTTTGATTGAATTGGTCCAGGTGGCTTGGGGGTTGGGGATTGACTTTTAAAAAATGTTTTCAAAGTTTTAATAATTGCAAATAGCTTACAAGCTAATCAAACATCTAACTTGTAATTGATCCTAAGCCTTAAATCTGAACCCACTGACACAAGAGTAGAGCTTACTCAAGATGACAAATCTTGTAAGTCAATTTAATCTCAACCTAGGGAACCGAGCATATGAAAACTCATCTTTGTGTCTTTTGCTTGATCTTAGGGATGCAGTAGAAGATAAATTTCAGACTGTATTTGTGATCTATGATGCAAAGA
>VDFB02390425.1:0-53416 GCA_007258455.2 Sequoia sempervirens | reverse complement strand
TGCCTCTGTGAGATAAGACAAACCCTAAAATTTTATCACTATCTACACCAAAGACACACTTTTTTGGATTCAATTGCATATTGTATTTTCATATTGGTTCAAAGATTTTGTGAAGGACATTTACATTGTCTTGTCATGTTAATGATTTAGTGAGGATATCATCAACATAATCTTCCAAAATTTTGTGAATGTAATCATGAAATATTAATTACATTGCACGTTGATAAGTTGCACCAACATTCTTTAGACCGAAGGGCATCACAACCCAACAAAATGTTCCCCAAATAGTTGTAAAGGAAATTTTGTATTGATCTTGAGGGTTAATAAGGATTTGATTATAGCCAAAAATCAATCCATGAATGACACAAAAGCATGTATAACAGTTGAATCCATGATCATGTCTATATTAGGAAGCATAAAATCATCTTTTAAAGAGGCTTTATTCAAGTCTTGAAAATCCATGCATATCCTAATACGATTATTGGGTTTTGCAACTATGACAATGTTTGAGATCTAAGGAGAATAGTCAATAGATTTAATAAATCATGCATCAAGGAGTTTTTTGAGCTCCTCTTTAACATTCAATGCTATGTTAGGATGCATTTTTCTGATATTTTCATGAATGGGTTTAGCCTTTTCAACAAGGACAATGTTATGCATCACAATTTTTGGGTCAATTCCTGGCATATCAGAATATTTCTAGGCAAATTTTTTGGGAAAATCATGAAGTAAAGCGATAGTGTCTTCTTGTTCTTCATGATCAAGAAACCTCACAATTCTAATAACTTTATCATTATCATTAATGTCCATTGTAACATTAATTATATCTCCTAAAGGGAGTGCATTGGATTTAGGACTTTCAGATTCATAAGCTCTTCAGTAATATCACTTGCTATTTTCTTGGTAACAATCATGGCATGAGGAATGTTTTTCATGGAAGTAAGCGAGGAAACATTATCATAAACACCTAACATTCATTTCAAAGTCTCATCACTATCGACATACATGCATGAATGTGGTAGGGTTATATCGAGCAATTTAGGATGTTTGATTGTGAGTTTGTGTTGTGGTTGACATGTTATAGCATTAATGTTCAAAGATGGTCATTGAGTAGTTTTGGTCATTTTAGAAAAAGAATATCCCAATATATTTTTTTTTTCTTGCATATTACATCATCAAAGAGATCTCTCTTCACAATATACTTTTTCTTATTAATCCATTTTTATTGCCACGTCGTCATTCATGGGTTATCACCATTTACTATCTAGCTTGGATCACTTCAAATAACATTATATATTACCCATCTTGGCTTATTTTGAATAGTCATCATCACTCTTACTAGAAATTCATATGAAAACATGACTAAGGTGAAGGGGCCTCACACCTCTAGATTTCTTGAATAATAAAACTATCCCTCAACTTCTAATTAGTTCCAATTAACCATCAATAAATCACCCATACTGTGGTTCAATTTTCAATGCAACAGGTTCAAATACTATGATGCAACCCAAGCATAGAAGACTCAAGGCCTGAGCGTTGAACTCGAGTGCTCTAATACCAAAATGTAAGATCCAAAATTTTCACTTACTAATTATAACCCATAATTGCCAAATTAATTTAATAGCATAAAATTATCATAAAAAGGTGCAAAATAGGAGGAATGATTAAATTACTTTCATCACTATATGCAATGGAATAACATGCATCAATAAATCAAGGTATATTAAAACAAGTTCTTGCCTTCATTAGATTTAGTGATGTAGGCTTACACATGAACTATCATCTTAGCTATATATGTAAATGCAAATATTGTAATGTAAATTAAGGAAATGGAAAAATCATAAATGCATCCACAAAGAAACCATAACACAAATATTTTCATGAGTGGAAAACCCTCTTAGGGATGAAAAACCACTTGTAAAAGTGTCTTACTAGCTTAATGAAATGCCTCACTGGTAGAGCCTTCTTGGCTACAAAGTCTCAATAGTTACATGATGTTGGATGGGAAATGATCATACTGTCTCATTAACATGACCATTCATTACATATTTGTATATTGCAAGGAACATATTGAAGTTCTTTTACAAGTCACATAATTCTACAAGTAACATTTTAAAGTTTCACCAATGCATCATCCTTATTTATGAAATTAAGGTAATGCCAACATTGTCATGAATCACTCCCAAGTATATGCAAATAAGACAATTCTACTTCCAATGACCTCTCAAATATCACACAAGTATACTAAAAACAATAAATTAATCACATAAAGCTTTATAAAAGTCATCCTAGCATTGATAAACACACACATGCGTATGCAATTATAAAAAGAATATTTAATTTTAAATTCATTGATTCATAAAGAGTTCAATAATAAGAGAATAAAGATATAAAGGAGTTGAGAGTGTATAATAAATCATAATGCATAAGGAAAGTGTCATCATTGAAACTAACTTAAATATTTATCTATCTATTAAGTCATGATGCAACATCTACAATATCATTAAAACCTAAAATCTACTAAGTACACAAATTAATATCTAATTATTTCCACAACCTATTTTATCCATTGCTTTGAAAGAGATAATGTTACCTTGCTAGCTAGCGTAATGATCCTGTAAAGTAAATAAATACAAGATTTAATTCTTTCTAGAAGTAATAATCTATCCAAAAGTTGTTCTTTGTCATAATCATTAATTTTAAAGACAAAATTCAGCCATTCCTTCTATTCATTATATATACATCTACCATTACTAGTTTCCAAAACATAATCTTATAAACCAAGTCTCTATTTAAAGTAACAATTTATTCTTTTGAATTTCTTTTAATAACTATGTAAGAAACACCATACCATTATAAAATATTCTATTAGCTTTCATGAATGACCAATATGGGTCAATGAGACTCAAGAATACATCTAAGTTTAGTGGGGGAATTGCTAGGCTAAAGCATAGCCTCACTTAAAACTCTAATTCTAGATCAATATCAGAGCTAGTGGGGTATACTGGTACCCCTAACAATGTTGTTCAAGTATATAGGAATACAAAAGTCATACAAGGGGAGAGAAAGAAATGAAAAAAAGTTTAATGTTGTCCACAAATAACTAGGATAGGTTAATGACTATAAATCCCGAGAGTTAGAAAAGATAAAAGTAGTTTTCAATATGTCACCAAATGAAGAATGGAAGAAAAATGAATAAAGAAAAGTTTGTTGTTAACCTAACATTTGGGAGAACAAGGTAAAATAATATACATCAATATTGAGTATCCAACGGTAGAACCAAATGTATCAATCACACTACAAAATTGAAGAGCATCTAAAAGACGTGGTAAAAGACCATAACCAACAAAATGGTTCGAGCTACATGGTGTCAGTAATGCTATGTTGACTTTTGATCAATATCAAAGGTAGAGATAGTATTCATGAGTATTTTCCAAGACTGTTGTTCAAGTAACTAAAAAAATAAATAGCCATGAAAGAATAAAAAAAATAAGTAGCTAATAAACAAAGACACACATTACTAATTCAGGAATGTCCCAAATTTAGAGTAAAGGAATCTTGTATGAATGGTCTGGGCTACAGGGTGGAAGTGATACTATCATAATTTTATATTTATGCCAAAGCCAGAGACATAATTGGGAACATAAACCAACAGTATTGTGCAAGAACCTACAAATACAAAAAATCCAAATAAAGGGACACTAAAGACTCAAGCAAGTAGTTGGAAAAAACTAAAGAAACTCATCCAATCCAATTTAAATTAAATATAATAAACATAACCCCATGCACAATTTATGCAATTTGTAGAAAACCTGAGCAACATATCTATACCCCAAGCTTTCGATTGCACAGATCCATAACTAAAGTGGCTATGCTAATTATATGCATGCATTTGATTCAATTCTTTTATGGATGTATGGTGGAATCTAGTCTTGCATATATGCCTCATTGAATAGGTGAAAAGCGCTACACTTGGATAATCTATCAAGTGAAGCCTAACGTGTAAAGCACATGTAGATCTTCACAAAAATGAAGAAGCAAGCATGCACCAATAAATCATACTGACAAGGATATCTTGATAAAAGAAGATATAGAGTTAAACTATATGCCCCATTAAAGACTCTAAAAGTGAGAAGCATAATTAATAATCTCAGACATGGAGATCTTCAAATCAACAAAAATCTCAAGCCTTGATAGTAGAGCCCAAGCAGGTCCACACATTATTCCCAACCCTCTCTAAGATATTCATATTACTAAGATAGTTATTCATTTCACTAAAGACTTTCCCAAATGTCATACAAAGGTTCATTGTATTCATCTCTTATTTCCAGTAGTAAAATTAGGACACAGTTAAAATGACTTACTAATAGCTCATTGTAAATTTTAGGAAAATTCATTTGAATTCATGAAAATTTCATACTATTTATTGTTTAATCGCTAATCAGTAATAATTGGAAAAAGTTTCTTACCTCATCATTTAAATACAAAGATGTTTATAATCTTAAATTATGAGAGACTGCAGCGAGATCTCCACAACATTGAAGCAACCTGTGAGTTGTCTAAGCAAAAGGTGACATGCCCTCTGCCTCACAAGCAAGTTCAACCATGGTGAATTTCATGGAGAATCTTCTAGCAGGGAATTTGATAGAAATAGAAATGCCAAAATTCATGTTTAGAGACACAAAGTATCTTTTGCTTGCAAGGAAGGAAGTAGGAGGCATAACACATGCCCTCACAATTTTTTTTGTTCTTGTTTGTCTCTAAATTTAGCAGAAAATTTGAAAAGAGCATATTTTTGAAGATTGTTGGGCCAAATAATTTAAAGAGTTGGATATCTAGGAATGCACTGGGCCTTTATTAAAAGAGTTCAATTTGGAAACATCACCAACTTGAGTTTGGTTCTGTTCTTTCCATTATTCCTTTTTCCCTCTTTAAATATTTTCTTACCAAATTTTCAATAACCGAATCTTTAAAATAAAAGAAACTGAATCTTGAAAATAAGAATAAAGTTTCTTTTTCATGGACAATATTTATCTTGGTAATAATGAAATACCACTTAATTTCAATTAAAATTAATATTGAACAAGTATGATTTATTAACTTTACATCTTTAAAACAATAAATATTAATTCTATTTTTTTAATAAATAAAATAATTATATGATTTAAAATTATTACTATTATTATTATTATTTCTTCTAAAATAAATTAACTTTAACTAACATTTAATTAAATAAGAAACTATAACAATAATCTTCTTTATTAAATAAAGTGAGAAACAATCATCACTAAAATAGCGTTATTGAATTATAATTTAGTTATTGAAAATAGGGGTTGTAATAGAAGTGAACACATACAAGTTTTAGAACCTATCTTTGATAGGCTTAAAGAATACAAGGTACGATTGAATCCAAAAAAAATATGTGTTTGGGGTCACATCAGGGAAACTTGTTGGCTTCATTGTTTCACAAAGAGGGATAAAAATTGATCTAGCAAAGGTAAAAGCTATCCTAGACATGGAACCACTACAAACACTCAAACAAATGAGAGGATTACAAAGAAGGTTGTGCAATCCATTAGAAGGTTCATAGCTCAGCTATCAGATAAGACTCACCCTTTTTCGCACCTTCTTCATAAAGGGATAACTTACAAATGGGATAAAAATGTGATAAAGCTTTCCAATAGATTAAGGATTGTCTACTAACACCACTTGTGCTCATGTCACCGATACCAAACAATTCACTGATCTTATACATCTCAGCAACACCAACAACACTAGGAGATCTTATAGCACAACATGATGAAAATGGAAAGGAAAGAGCCATATACTACATTAGCGAAACATTTGTAGGATATGAGATGAACTATTCACTCATTGAGAAAGCATTCCTAGTAGTAGTTTTTACTTCACAAAATTTTAGGAATTACATGTTGTCACATCAAATCAAGCTCATTGCAAAGATTGATCCATTCAAATATATGTTATCCAAAGAAACCCTCATAGGATGAATGGCTAAATGGGTAATGATCATGATAGATTTTGACATAGAGTATGTGGAGCACAAGATAATCAAAGGACAAGTGATTGTAGACTAGCTAGTAGAAGAACCCATCTATGATAAGAACCCTTTAATATCTAAGTTCTCTGATGAATCAATGTTCCTTGTTAATATAACAATCAATGGAAGATGTACTTTGATGGATCATTCACCCAACATGATCAGGAGCAGGCATTCTTTTATCACCCCCAAGGTGATTGCATCCCAAAAATCTTACAGCCTATCATTCCCATGTACCAACCACATTGTTGAGTACAAAGCCTTGATCACATGTCTCAAGGATAGCAGTTCAATGGCATATACAAGAGATGAAATTCTATGGAGACTCACAGTTGGTTATCAACCAAGTTAATGATGACTATCAAACCAAATATGACAACCTCACTCCTTACAAAAAGATGGTGGAGAATCTTAAAGATATTTTTATGGACATAACTTTGAGTAGATTTCTTGCATCAACAATAGAGTAGTAGATGTCATGGAAACAATTGGATCACTACTAGACATGCTGAACAACATTCTTCAATGTGAATTCTTGGTAGAACAACTTCTCCTACCAACTTTTGAAATCCTTGAATTTGAATTCGCATGTGTCATTGTTGGTCCTAGATCCCCATGGTACCATGACATCTTTACTTACCTTAATAGAGGAACCCTTCCATCAGATATCAGCCCAAACCTTAAAAAAACTTTCGTTAAAAAGGCATCTAGAATCATGATCCTAGGTGATACCCTTTACCATCAAAGCATAGAAGGGACATTACTGATGTATTAATCAAGAGAAGCCTTAAAATTCCTTAACAAAGTATAAGATGGTATATCACGGGTCCCATTCTAGTGGTATGATGTTAGATAAGAAATTTGTTGAGGATGGGGTACTATTGGCCAACCATGGAGAAAGAAGCTCATCGGTATGTGTGAAAGTGTATCTAGTGTCAACAACATGGGGATCTGATTCACGCTCTAGCCTCAAGAATTGCAACCAATGATTACACCATGGCCTTTTTTGTAGTGGGGACTTGAACTCATAGGAAAAATCACTCCAACCTCATCCAACGACAATGTTTATCATAACTGCCATTGAGTACTTTACTAAGTGAGTTGAAACCATTCCTATGACCTACATAACAGGAAAGCAGATAGCTAAGTTTATCCTGAATTACCTAATTTTCCATTATGGTGTACCACAAATCCTCATCTTAGATAATGGAACCCCATTCAAAAGTCAAGATGTGAAAGAGTTGTGTAAAATATTAATATCAACATTGAATCTCTACACCATACTATCCCCAAGGCAATGGCCAAGTAGAAGCAACAAACAAAACTATCTTGAAAATCCTGAAGAAAATAGTTAACGAAGCTGGTCATGACTAGCATCTATAGCTAAATCCCACTCTGTGGGCTTATCGAACCAATATCTACACACCTATAGGAGCAACCCCTTTCTCCTTGGTCTATGGATCAGAAGCCATCTTGCCTATTGAGGTTGAGCTCCCATCATTGTGAGTGTCACTAAAGAATTTGATAACTGAGGAAGAGTATAGAGTGTCTTGACTAAATGAGCTAGAATTCCTGGATGAATGTTGTCTTGATGCCCTTAATCACTTGCAAGTGTATCAAAACCAACTAAAACAGAGCTATAACAAGAGAATCAAATGTCGGTCATTCTAGGTAGGTGATCTTGTCTTAAAGCAAAATTAGAAGAACCTCCCAGATCAAGACAACAAAGGAAAGTTTGAGCCTAATTGGTTGGGTGCCTTTGTCATCACAACAAGCTATAGATTAGGAGCATACCAATTGTCAACCCTTGAAGGTGAACCCTTGCAAGAGCCAATCAACAGCTTGCATCTCAAAAAAAATTATGCCTAGTCATAAAGGGTGTAAATCAGAAAATACAAAAAAATCAAAAAATGATCAAAATACAAAAAAATGAGAAAAAGGATTGAAAAAGTAAAGAAAAGAAATTCATCCTCTTGTAAAAACCACTTTGTTGGTTCTTTGGGAAAGTACCTTGGTGAAAACCCTAGAAAACAGGGTGCGCTTGTGTAAAATAAACCATCTCCATCTATTCTTTGGCTCTTTTGACCCACTATCATTCTTGGCTGCATTCATCCCCATCCGTGTCCTTATCATGGCTTGTCACCGTAAGGTATCATGAACTCTTTAGCACTACTTGGCATATTCTCAAGGTCAGTTTGTCCTACCTTTATCAAAGTAGGCTAACTTATCACATTGGGGGCATTTCATTATGCATCACAATTGGGTTCTTGTATATCTTGAGGTCATGGGACATTTTATCAAAAAACAAAAAAAAAATCATAAAATCTTATCCAAAAAATCCAAAAACATTTGCAAAATCCTATATAGTGAAAATCCAAAAACATTCAAAAAATTGTAAAGGAAAAATCCAAAACATCTAGAAAACATCAAAACCATAAAAGGTCAAACTTCAAAACTCCAAAAATAATGTCTTCTATCCAGTACATTGTCTTTTGAAGAAGAGGATTTAACATAGGTAGGAATACATCGGTGATATACCCTAGGACACCCTAGGTCGAAATCAGCCTGGCGAGTCCATTGTAATTAGTTGTCATTTGTCATCTATTCATATCTTTGTCTAAAAATGGGTCAAGTCAATCAAACTATGTGGTCTCCTACATGCGTATGCAAGGTTAATATTGATCAGCCTCTGAGGCCCATGGGATGAATGTTAGGTTAGGTTCTTGGTTGAAACTCAAAAATTCTTAGAAAACCCCTAAACATTAAAATATTTGGAAACCCCTAAACATTTGTAAAACTCTTGAAAATCCCTAAACATCTAAATATATCTCAAAAAACACAAAAACAATGGAAAATGTTCAAAAGGCCCAAAAAACTCTCAAATATTCAAAAAACCCTAAACAGCCTCAGAAAATCCAAAAAAATCCTAAAAATTCACATAAACTTTCAAAAAGACTAAAAATGGGCTAAAAAACATGTCAAAATACGAAAAACATTCAAATATTCTAGAAAAATACAAATTCCATCCATCCCATCTCCCTTGCACCTACAATAAACTTTCATCCATAATAAATGATTTTCATCTTCACCCTTTGGTGAAACAAGTAGAAAAAAAAACATACCAAGTTGTAAATTGCGAACCTAAAAGTCAAAATCTAGAGTCTAAATCATAGGTAAATATGTCAGTAAAGTTTTAGCAATAGCTCATTTTAGCATCATTGTCGCACATCAAAGAACCCTCTGATCAACATGTCCTAGGATATATCCTTCTTGCAATGGACATTAGTATCAAATATCACCTAAGCTAAACTTAAACTAGGTAGGAGCTATAAATAACACTAATTGTTTGTCTTTTATCTTTTCTTATGATTTATCTTAATGACCCTTTCCAAGGACCTCTCAATGATGTCTAGACAAAATGATTTAGAGAGAAAGGAATGGAGCAACAATCATTATCTTTCGTTTATTGTGCTTATGGATACTCTTGTAAAATAATTTTGGCACATACTTGCATAGTTGTGTGTAGGAAGGTCATTTGGAGTATGTTGTTGACTATTGTTTATGCCTTGGTCCAATATATTTTAAGCTTCTAACTTACATTCCAACAATGTTTTTGTATGTCAAGGTGTGAACAAGAACTATCCTATCTACTTGTTGAGTCAAAGTCCATTACACTAGATACAACGTCGTCATGGTTATCAATACCTTGATGCATCATTTCTATGTGTTATATCAAAAAATAAGGAATGACAAAAAAAATTTAGCTCAAAGTGTGAGCACCCATCCTACATTTCATCCTGCATTCTTTTGCATCATCTTGCCACCATCTCTAATAAATTCTAGATGCATCAAGGACTTGTTGGATCTTTTGAAGCAATCATCATCAACAATAGTCATTCTTTATTCTTCTATCCTCTTTCCATGCCAACATGGTATCATGACACAAAAAAACATCATCAATGCATCCACCGTACATCCACAAACCATAATCATACATGCATCTCATAAGCATATCATAATCATTGCAACCATTAGCATAATCATACATCTCACGATCATTTTCATATAACATCATACATTTTGCATAATCATTTAAGTTGTGATAAATAATATAGATTTGTTATTCTAAGAATCTTAAATCATTGCATATCATAAGAATTTGCATCCATACATCCATATGCATCATCATCATAAAACATACATAGAAAATATACAAAAGGATATGCATCCACATCATGCACATTCATAACATCTGCATATCATAAATCATTCATCCATGTCATGTCAGGAAAAGATAATGAAAAAGAAAAGAACATTGCATCCATCCATAGCATCGCATATCACATAGGCATAAAGGTAAATGCATTCATACACGATCATATATAAGCATCCATATACATGAAATAAAATAAACACATCATAAGTATGAATCATCCATATTTGTATCATATATATATATATATAAAATGTGCCATAGTACAAAATCTAGATTAGTGTATGTACATCAATGATAAATACAATATCCATGAGGCTATCAAAAATGAGCCTATGAATGTATATTAGTAAAAAGAATGGGGAAAAATAAAAAAAGTGTTTATACATCAAAAAAGAGCTAGCCCTGGTGGCTGCTACCCTCTCCAGCCTACCACTCAAGCTGATTTGCTGCTCAGGGGCATGCATTGCTCTGCTGAGAAAAATTAGGCTACCTCAATGCTACAGGAACATCTCTATGATAATGTTGCGTATAATACACAACCTTCATAACAACCTCTCTATACAACTGCACTAAAATTGTCTGGCCATGGGTGGATGTCATAAGGCTCTCAATCTATTGACATTGAGCCACCTCTTGATCCCTCTCACATGTAATGGTCTAAAATCTCTATAATGCAGTATCCCTCTCAATTGTAACTACAACCACCTATTGCTGAGCCTAGTCTCTCTCAACAGTCAAAACCAAAATGTGTTGCCGAGCCTAGTCCCACTCACCTATAAACACCTGCACCTACTACTATAGCTACTATATCTATACATCTCTAGCGTTCGACAGTGGTGGTGATGGTGGCATTGGCTCCTACTACACTACTAGAGGTTGTTGTCCCATTGGTGGAGCCCCCAAGATCTATCCACCATGACCATCCTAGACTCCCTATCCTCTGCCCCTAACTACTTTGCCTCATGGCCTCCCTCTAGGAGAAGCCCCTGCAAGATTTGTCAATCATCATGGAGGGATGAACCAAGCATCATATGCAGGAGTATTTTGTGCAATAGGCTAGCCCTCATCATATGCCCAAGGCCAGACAACCAACTAATGGAAACTCTGAAAGATCTCATGTGCTAGAATTTTGGGTCCCCATGTCAGAACCTGACTAGACGCTCTAGAAAAATAGCCCTATAGGCATCATTGGGCCTATCCTAGACATCGCCAAACTATCTGGCCACTTTTTCCAGAAGGTACTGGTGAATCATCATGTGCTTCCTACCCTACATGTAATGGGTGGGTCAAGCAAAGTAGAGCTAATGTATATTATCAAACTAGGTTAGGATCTAAATCCATGGCTGCCATCAGAACATGTTCATATCATCAATCACCCATCACCAGTATGAGAATCCAATCTATCCTATGTGCCTAAGTGTAATGGTAACTTGGTATCTCCATATGACGGGATCATCTGGCTCCACGTCCACCATCAGTACAATTAGCTGAAGCATTGCAATATGCTCTCATGCCCATATATGGATGAGTATCACATTTGCACCAATAGATCTCCCATCATAATAGACAAAATCATGCAAATCATGGTATAGGGAGGCCAACATCACAGGCCCCCATGAAAAAAGAGTCCTTCGGTAAAGCATCCTCTGCCAAGCCAAGCCCCAACCTAAGATGATGGCTACAACAATCAATTTTAAGGTCAACGTGCCTAACCTCTATATGTCTCTAAATCTATCTTAGAGGTGACCAAAAAATTTTGATCCATCTCCATCACCTCTAATTAGGCATCAAATTTGGCATCAAGATCGTAGATCATAGTCACCATGGATGAGCAAGTATGTATCACCACATACTCCACACGAGATAGTGGCTCCAATGTCAATCTAAAGGTTGACATGCCACCAAACCTGAGATGATGGCTACAACAATAAATTTGAAGGTTGGTGTGCCTGGCCTCTGTATGTCTCTAAATCTATTTGAGAGGTGACCAAAACAATCTGATCCATCTCCATCACCTCTAAGTAGGCATTGAATCCAGCATCAGGATCATAGATCACATGGTCATCGTGGATAGGAAACCATAATATCCACCACACATCCTCCAAGGTCACTATTGCCTCTCCCACTAAAAGGTGGAAAGAAGAAGTCTCATAGTGCCATCTCTTGCACGAGGCTATCCTCATGGCCAAATGGGTCCTAATCACTAGTGCGTGTCTGATTGCCATAACCCAATCTCTCAGGCTGCTCACAGTGCAACTTTGAAGATCATCGATCTCTCGATACAATGGAGTGCATGCTCTCTAGACATGCGTAGTGGGATGAACTACTACACTCACAAAGCCCATGGCATTAGGAAATCATCAAAATTGAGAGTTATTTGTAATTTTCAGCTTGAAAATCACAAATGTATCCTTTATTTACAAATGTGTCACTATATTCAAAACTCAAATAGTGACGCTTGATGCATTTTAAAAATAAAATATAAAAATGCATCACCATAAAAGATGCCATTGGGATTAAGACTTTGGAATGACCTAACCCTAACTTTTAAATTGGCAATTGCAATAAAACTAGATAAATTTATTGTATGCATTTTACTGTTTGAAACCCTAATTCCAAGTTGAAAAGCATTGACATATACATATGCACCGCTATCTATCTTTTGAGTGTCACCAATTGAAGTTTGGGTGTTGCTATATAGTGACACCCCCAAATTCTAAATTTTAATGCCTAATAAATGCATCAAAATTTAAAATTTAAAATTAGGTTTCAAATCACATATTGGTGGTCTTATGCCTAGAAATAGCGAGGTACTCATGAACTGATCAAAGGTATATTTAGGGAAGCTAGAGCATGCCATTTCATCGAGAGGGCGAGCTCAATTTAAAATAAAATTTCTATAGTATGAATGCACAAATGAATTTAAAATGACCTTTTGATCTCTATTTAAGCTAAAAATTAGGTTTCTATCCATAATTTAACATTTTGGTGTTGCCGAAGTGTATACTGCTTGATATGGGAATAATTATGATAAATGAGACTTAATGAGGCCTTTATTTGGTATTGTGAGGTGTTTTTTCACATCAAATTAGATCTTGGACCCTTACAAATTGAATAAAATACATTTATTGATGTCTTACAAGAGTGTTGTAGGGTGTTATAACACATCTTCACACTTTTCTAGGACCATAATGTTATAATTCACCTAAATAACCTTACCAAGACCTATTTCAAATTGTTGTAAATTCTTGTAACAAACTTTCCTTTCTTGGGCTTTTCATTAATATTTACACCTTTGTTATGCTTTAGGGATGGCCTTATGCACTTATAGGCCTTAATTAAGTGTCTTGTGGAAGAAGTACCTGATAAACAACATTTAATATCTCTAACATCCACTCAAAATTTCCTAGGTGGACTAAGTTGCCACCTTGGCTGACTTACTCCCATTTGGCTCAAAAATCAAAATTAATTTAAATTTCTTTTGACTTTTTATTCTTTAAGACCTAAGGTTGGCCTTTGATGAGGTATTTTTAGTAATTTAGGAATAACTATGTATAAATAAGGGTTTTTCCCCTCATTTTTCAATCTCCTAAGTCATCTTAATTCATAACTCATCATCATTCATGTTCTCAAGTCAAGTAAGCTAGGGTTTCGTCATTGGAAGTCATCAAGATAGCTTCCAAGGACATTCAAAGGTAGATTATTCATGTTTTTCTATAGAAATTCAAGATAAAACATCATGGAGATGTACTAACTCCATTGTTGCATTTTTCATTATATTCTTTCTTCATTTGGTTTAATTACCTAAAAAGGGGTTTGACCAAGGAAAACCCCCATGCCCTAACATTCAACAATCCTTCTTCTCTTCTTGTTTGTTTGCAGATTTAAGCACTTTGAGGGTTTGAAGATCACTAAAGATTAGGTTGAAGAATCATTGAAGACATCTCTTTATTGACTAGGGAAAAAACTTACACAAAAAGACATCCACATGCCAAATTCTATAGTTTTAGGTTTGAATACTTGGAGGGGCAGAAAGTGCAGGTTGAGATCTTTCATTTCCACTTTTGAATTTTTAGAGATTCAGAAGTCAACAAAGTTTCCAATAGTAGGAAATTAGTCCCACTGAACCTATTTTTCATATATTTTTATAGATTTGGATACCCATTTGGCCAAAACGGGTTTTTGAGTAGTTTTCCCCAATCTAGGACTAAGTCACCCAGCTTAGCATAAGTGTTCCAATTGACTTCTACAATAGTTTTGTTAGGATTATAGATCTTCATGCCATGCTTTTTCAACCTCCAAGTGTACCTTTCTGATTATGTTTTGTTATTTCATCTTTTACTTGCATTCTTAGGCATTTTTCCATGTCACAATGTGTTTTCTACCACTTCACATTTCTTAGGTTTTGCATTATTAAATCATTTCATTTTCATATCAAAGCATTATAACATCTCAATTAGTCATAATACATTTCATTTACATATACTTTGAGTGTAAACCCTTGCATTTTGGACCCCATCCAATCCTCTTTGTCCTTTTAGGTGAAAAACCCTAGGAGGAGCAAAGCATTGTGAGGGTAATCCAAAATCATCATTTACATTTTTGTGAACTTTCTTTTTGAATACTTTTCATTTCTGATTTGGAGTCCTTTGTCATAGATCTAGCTCACATTAACTTTGCATTAGGATTTGCATGCTAGGTTTCAAGTTCTGCATTCATAAAAATTTCATTTAGGTTGCATTTTTGACATCTACAATCATTAAAATTTTCCACAAATTTTCATTTTCCTCTTAGTTCTGCATCATACCACCTCTAAAACATCAAAATCCATTAAAAATTCCTCAAAATTTTACAAAAAATCCTAACTGGGATGAATTTTCTAGTCTGGGCCACTTAGTCCCAGTCTAGATTTTTTAGTGTTTGATATAGCATCAAAAACCTCATTTATGTGCTTCCTAAGCCTCCTAGTATCATATACTATAAGCCTGGAAACTTTCAGGAACATTTTTTATGCATTTAGGTCAAAAACATCAATTTAGGGTAGTCATTTTTGAAATCATTTCAATTACAAGCATTTTTGCATCTTAAATAATTGAAAATTTCTAAAATTTTACATTTACATATTGGGATTGCATTATATAGTACTGAGACCATCAAAATCCATCATTTTTTTTTGAAAAATCTCAAAAAAATCCCTACTGGGACTAAGTCACCACATTGGGCGAATTAGTCCTTGTTCACCCCTGAAACAACCTTTTTCAGAGTTGTAAACCCTATTTTAAAGATTTTGTTTGGTGCCATTACCTATCTCTATCAATTCGTTGAGTTTCTGTACCATGCATTTCATCAAATCTAGCCTAAAATAGCTCATTTCACATTTACATCTCCCACATTTCATTTTTTAGATTATTGCATACTATAATCAACAACTTACTTTGTTTTACATCCAAAAATTACATATAAATCATTGCATTCCACTTTATTTACTTTTGCATAAGATGTTCTTTAGATGTTCCTTTGATTTTATTAAACATGGAATTTATAAGCATAACATCCCCTCTTATGAGTTTGATTTTGATTACAACAATGAGGAACATGTTAGTCCTGACCACATCATTACATTACCCATTGGTGCGAATGGAAGTGTAGATAATCATCACACACATACTTGTTCTTCTCTAGATACCTCTCCTATTAGGAGACAAAGGTATCTTGGTGAAGGATGTTACAAGTCTTGAGGGTCTTGATTGTCCATCTGCTTATTCCCCTTTGGAAGATGTTAGACAACAAGAATATGAGATTACATAAACATTCTTCAACATCACCTTACCTAGTCTCCATAACAATGGCAATCATACTCGATGCCATTGATCCTCCCTTCCCTAATGCTCCTCCCATTTGGGATAATCTATTTGACAACCATATTGATCCTTCACTTGATGCCTCCCCAACTTGTGATGAAGCTACTTTACCAACCTCAAACTTGAATGAACATATTACAAGCTCTCCTAGTAGGGTAGATAATATGGTACATGAGAATGAGACCTTAGAAACAACTGACAATCAAATAGAGTGTTCTTCTCCTCTCCCCACTATTAATCATCAAACACATTCAACCATTAATAATTCGCTTAGTTGTGATGAAGTTAGTTTGGATGAACCAAGCCTTAATTGTAAAGAACATGAGGTTTGTTGTTCTCCTAAAAAATTTCCTTCAAGGGAGAATATCATCATACAAGGAAAAGATAACATTAATAATAATATTATTCCCTTGAAAAGAGATGAAGAGCCTATGTTAGATTCTCATTTTCCAAGGGATGTTAATATTATTCAACCTCAACTCATCTTTTATCCCCCTTCACACAAACAAACTCTCCACAAACCTAAATTCACCCTCTACCCACCTCAAACTAATGTGTGGCACCAACCAAGTTATAATATTGTATTTCTCATACATATAAAACTCAAAATAACCTACAACTACCACAACCAACTCCAACACCCTTACCTTTTCCTAATCCTATCCCCTCTAGACCTTTCTTACCAAGTCTTCCTACTTGAAAGGAGTAAAATATTTTCAAACAACTAAAGAATACTCCTACTAAGAAATGATTGTGGGATCTTATTCAATCCTCCCTTTATTATCACAACATGATCCAAATAACCTTGTACAATAAGTTCTTGTCCCTTCTAATGTGCAACCAACTAACATAGTTGCCATGATCCAAGGAATAAATGCTAACATTATTTTCCACCAAAGTGAACTCCCCCCTTTGGAAGTGCAAAAACAAAATGAAGCTTTCATGATCATTGCTCAATACAATTGGATAGGGATAAAGTGAACCCTTATTGACAATGGCTCAGCCCTTAATGTGTGTATTCTAAACCTTTGGATAGGCTTCATGTGGATAAGTCAAAAATTCAACCCAAATATTTATCTATTAAGGGCTTTGACAATGTGGAAAAGACACCGCTTGGTGTGATCACTTTATTACAGTTGGAGAAGTCACATTGAACACACCAATCTAGGTTATGCCTCATGATCTTTCATATAATCTTCTTCTAGGTAGGTCATGGATTCATGCTATGAATGGTGTGCCTTCCACTCTTCATTGAAAAATGAAATACATCTACAATGGAAAAGTGTGCACAATTGACACTAATCATGAGCCTTATAGTATCTTGCAACTTGAGAAAAAAGAAGAACCCCTTGAACAAATTAACACCAACCACACAAGTGGAACCTACACAATGAAAGGACAAACAACATAGTGAACAAACCACAAAGCTATTAGACAATGATTGGGGTTCCTTGGATTTTGAACATGACTTCATGGGATAGTACAAAATCATCCACAAAGATTCAAATAAGGCCAAAGACAACCATAATGTCAACAAAAAAGTTGGATGACCTTTCAAAAGCATCTGCCTCAAACACTTTAGACAAAGAAGAAAACTACACAACAACCTTTGATGAGCACAATAATGAATAGCCATCTGATTCCAAAGCAATGAAAAAGCTTTATGGAAAAGGTTATGATCTTATGAAACAACTTGGATATAGTCGAAAAGGATGTGGTGCTAATGAACAAGGTATCCACAACCCTATCAATCCTATCACACAACAAACAATGCATGGTCTTGGCTATGGTCTTGTAATAGAGATCGCCAAACCTTCACTCACCATCAATAATCTCACAACATATACTCCTACATTATTCTTAACTGAACACCTTGACACTAGTGGTCTCGACCATCATCCAAACATGCAACATACTACACCTTCGCTTAATGTCAATGTCATCTCGCAAAATGCTCATGATTTTAAGTCATTAGATTTTATATCCTCCTATAATGGAGAAATAAAATTTCGCAATATAAAGATTCTTGCATAGATATTCCAACCACTACTAAGCAAGAGATATCTTTCATGCAAATACCAAGACATCTTGTCAAGACTCCTCCAAGATCACTTGATAACCCTTCCTCCATGAACTCGAAAGAAATGTTATTACAAGATTTCATTTTGTGTCTATCATAGAGTTCATGGTCATTCCACTAATTAATGTAAGGCTTTGAGTCATAAAATCCAACATTTTCAAGAGTTTAGTATGCTTCCCTCTGTGGGGGAATCTAATTCCTCTAATTGATACTTATTTTCACTCTTACTTGCATCTCATTAATCACTTCGGATCACCTTTGTCCTACACTAAGTGGGGGCAAGGGGTTAGGTAGCTTTGTCCTCGTATGTCGCTTGGTGTTGCCTCTTTTGACTTGTTGTTTAACCTTTCATGACTATATACGAGCAAGCTTGGGATGTGGATGACATGCCTTAAGTTTGGCTCGCATGTGACATACTACCTTTTTTCATGATGTAGCTTATCAAAAACATATGACTTGGCATAGGGATTTCTGAGTAAGCTCTCATGTCTCCTTCTTCTACTTTAAAGAAATTTCTCACAGTACTGGTGTTCGCAATCGCTTTAAAGTGGGGGCATACATCATCACTCACATTTCATTGAGTGATTTTCTTTTTTCTTGTGATTTCCTCTCTTGGAAGCATTAGGTACAATGTTTCCTAGAATGAGACCTTGCACTTGTCCTCTCTTGGAAACAAGATGAGATTGCACTTTATCCTCTCTTTGAAAACATTAAGCATGATGTTTCCAAGATAGACATTCCAAAAATTAAGAAAAAATCCCTTTGAATAGCTCTTGCACTATTTTGCATTTACAATGTCTATGAGTAATAAGAATATGAAGTTTTGCTTTTTTACCCTTACAGAGATTGAAAAATCATTTTCTTTAGGTACCTTTTTATTAAAGTTATCAGGAGGTATCTTTAGTATGGTTGAGCAAGAAGCCCAACCAACAACATGACTTTTCCCCATAGCCACATAAAAGTTTTTGTGAGCACATATCAACTATATGTGTTCCCACCTTTTCAAGTTTCTCACCCTACGAACAACAAAAAGTTTTGTGGCACCAAAGTGAGTATACTTGGGATTTCTCACTCGAAAAACAACCATGAGTTCCGTTTCCCCAGAGTGAGTATGCATTTTCTTTTCCTAGAAAAATAGCCAAGATCTAATCCACAACTAGTTAGACAAATGGTCAAAATTGATCCACTTTATTTCTCTCTTCTTCCTAGTTCCTCCCATTGTATGATTATGTATATTTTCTTGTTGCAAATCATTCACCTTGCATGTGTCTTTTCATACTTATGTTGGCTTGACGTATGATATTGGATCCTAAGGGGCTTATGCAACCTCCTTTGATCTTTATCATCCTTTTTCATCCACATGGGTACAATTGACTGGGCTATCGGTATTTTAGTGAGAGTCTCAAGCAAGTTCATCCCTCTCACCAAAGTGGTGGCTTAATGTTTCCAAAAGTGTATAATTTTGATATTTGAATAATTGATGAAAAATCAGACTTAATGAGGCTTTGATTTAGTGTTGTGAGGTGTTTTACACATCCACATTAGGTCTTGGACCCTTGCAAATTGAATAAAACACATTTATTGATGTCTTGCAAGATTGTTGTAAGGTGTTGTAACACATCTTCACACTTTTCTAGGACCATAATGTTATAATTCACCTAAACAACCTCACCAAGACTTATTTCAAAGTGTTGTAAAGTCTTGTAACAAAATTTCACACTTTCCTATGCTTGTCATAAATATTTACTTTTTTCTTATGCTTTAGATGGCCCCTTTATGCACTTCTTAGTAAGCCTTAATTAAGTGTCTTGTTTAAGAACCCGATAAAAAAACACTTAATATATCTTTAATATTTGACATCCACTAAAATTTCCATTTGGACTAAGTTTTCCACCTTGGGTGATCGAGTCCCATTTTCTCAAAAAATAAAATTTAATTTAAATTTCTTCTGGGATTTTATTCTTTAAGACCTAAGGTCTACCTATGATGAGGTATTTCTGGGAATTTAGGAAAATTGTGTATAAATAAAGGTTTTCCCACTCATTTTTCAATCTCTTAACTCATCTTAATTCATAACTTATCATCATTCATGTTCTCAAGTCAAGTAAGCTAGGGTTTTATAACTACAAGTCATCAAGATAGCTTCCAAGGACATTCAAGGGAAAATTATTCAAGTTTTACTACAAAAATTCAGGATCAAAACATCATGGAAAGGTACTAACTCCATTTTTTCATTATTCATTATATTCTTCCTTCATTTGGTTTAATCATCTAAAAAAGGGTTTGACCAAGGAAAACCCTCATGCCCTAACATTCAATATTTTTTCTTATCTTCTTGTGTGTTTGTAGATTTAGGAACATTGAGGGTTTGAAGATCATTGAATATTAGGTTGAAGACTCATTGAAGACATCTCTTTGTTGAATAGGGAAAAAACTTACACAAAAAGACATCCATAGGCTGAATTCTGCAGTTTTAGGTTTGAATACTTGGAGGGGCAGAAAGTGCAGGTTGAGATCTTTTGTTTCCACTTTTGAATAATCAAAGATTTAGAAGGACTAAGTCACCACTGGTGGCGAGTTAGTCCCACTAAACCTATTTTTTGAAGATTTTTAGATATTTGGATACCCATTTGGCGGAAATAGGTTTCTGAGCCATTTTCCTGAAACTAGGACTAAGTCACCCAGCCCAATGTAAGTGTCCTAATTGACTTCTTCAATAGTTTCATCAGGATTATAGACCTTCATGCCATTCTTTTTCAACCTCCAAGTGCACCTTTCTGATTATGTTGTTATTTCATCTTTTACTTGCATTCTTAGGCATTTTTGCATATCATAATGTGTTTTCTAGCACTTCATATTTCTAAGGTTTTGCATTATTAAATCATTTCATTTTTAGATCAAAGCATTAGAACATCTCAATTAGGAATAATACATCTCATTTACATAGACTTTGAGTGTAAACCCTTGCATTTTGGACTCCATCCAATTCTCTTTCTCCTTTTAAGTGGAAACTCTAGGAGGAGCAATGCATTGTGAGGGAAATCCAAAATCATCGTTTACACTTTTCAATAGGGTTTATTATCATTTTCACCAATTTTTTCCAATCTAGACCTAATTTTGCTTCATTTTTTGTGTTTTTGGTATTATTCTTTCTTCTCGGAACCTTTTTGGACCCTTGGTGTAGCTTTTGAACCTTAATCGAGAAATCAACCCAAAATTTGAAATTTCCACCCAATTTCTCAAGGGGGAAAGGAGTTAGTTTTATCCTTCTACTGGGGAATCTAAAAAATCAGATTTTTATTTTATTTGGGAAAAAAAATCATATGAAAAGCATTTTTCTTTGAACAGAAGTAGTAGGTACCTCGCTTCAAAGAGGGGAAAAATGTTGACACTAAAAAGTGTCCTAATCAATTTCATACACTCGATATAGGTTTATTAACATCATTTCCTCTTTATCTATCCTCTTTTCACATAGTTTATTTAATTAGCCTAGCTAATTAATTAATTGCATCATTTTCATCTATTTGTCTGAATTAATTAAATTGGGTTAATTCATCTCTTTCCACACTAGCACTTCATCTCATTAAATTAAATACATTAAAAATATTTAATTTAATCTCCTAAGTCATATTATTTAATTAAATAACCCTATCATATTTAATTAAATATCATTTCACCCCTCGCCTATTTATTAAATCATCTAATTTAATAAATATCTCTCAATTCTTCTAATCCCCTAATTGCATAAATTAAACCTTGTTTAATTAGAAATTAAACTAACTATTCCTCTAATCAAAGGGAATATTCCCATGGAATATTCTTTACCCTTTTTGCACAATTAAAACTTTTCTTTAATTTGTAAAATCATCTTTTTCCTCACCCTAATGGAATATTTTGAGGAATATTCCCTCTCCTCCACTCAACTCACTTAGCTTCAAAAAGCAAGTTAACCCTCTTACCTTTCTAGCAAGTTACCTTTGACCTATGTGAGCAGGCCAAGAGTGTGTTTGTTTGAGGTAATTGTGAGCCTTTGATTAATCTCCATCTTGCATTCTCATCCATTGATGATAATCCATGATCCATGCCTCTCATCTCTTTCATCTTGAACCATTGATTAATATTTTTGATCTCAACCATTCATTCGTCATTTTCTCTCCTATAAATAGATCACTATTTGGAGACAAAAGGATCCACCTTTTATTGCAAAGTCATTCTATTTCATTTTCTCAAATCCATACATTCAATTTTCATATATTTAGCTTATTTTCAATTTCTTTTAGTTGGATAAATAGCTTCAAGCTTTCATTAATGGCTTCCATGCATCCATCTTAGTTTGTAAATAGATTAGGGTTTTCATCTTTTAGCATCATTTTAGATTAAATTAGCTTAAATTAGCATATTTGTTACATGATTAGATCATTTATAGCATAGAATCATGGTAACTTAGGTTGCATCATGTTCATTTTCTGCATAATTTATGTTTTTCATACACCAAACATCATGGTTTCATTGATTCTCTTCCATAGAATTGATTGAAACAAGATCACTAGCATGGGATTGGGAAAGGGTTGTTGTTCCACATCAACATGATACCAATTCCATAACAAGATAAATTTCAATGGATTGGAGTAGATGCTTTCTTTAAAGCTTTCATAATATTAACATGTTAGGTTTTTTGATAAAATGCTTACTTTTAATTTGGATTGACTGATCTTGTTGAGATTCGAGTATTCATTGCTTCATTATGCTTCGATTCTCCATGGATCAAGTGTAATTCATCCCATAACCAATATCCTCAGATCAACAATAATTACTATTTATGCTATGGTTATGGTCACAAAGCTAATTAGTGTAGATCTAGTGTTTACTCAATTAAGTCAGGAAAAAGATGTTACAAGTGCAGTCAACCCAGAAATTATACTAACACATGTAAATATGTTGCTCTGAAAATGTATTAAAATAAAAAGAAGGTTGTAGAATCAAATGAATCTAACAAAAAGACCTTCATGGTTTGGAAGAAAAAGGAAACAAGTGTGGAGAACTCTTCTATGATACTAGATTTTGGTACATACCCTACCAGAATCTAAGCCAACTACCTTGGCTCAGGAGAAATTTTACAATGCATATCCTATTGGATTCCCCCTCACCAAAGTAATATTGATGTGTTTTTTTGACATGACTAAGTTTGATCTAGTTGGTGATGTATGATGAAGCTTAATCTAGGTGATTGAAAAGTGAAGTATAAGTGATGGTGTAATCAATGTAAGTTTTTGGCAACAAAATCATCATGAGAAATTAAGGATAAAAGGTGGAGTTTCATATAATTAATCACAGTTTGCAAAGAAGGAGAAGAGGTTTCACTAAGTGATAAAAATATTGAAGAAGCTAAGAGCGACAATGGAATCTGTATAGGTTAGCTGTGAATACAGTGGTGATATTTCGCTAAGGCTAAAAGGAGTAGAGTTGGATGAATTTGATCATCAGAAGATGAAGGAAATGGAAATAGGGTTGAAGACTGATGAATTGTAGAATGTAAGTTTCTTGGGTATGGATTTATGGGGAGAATTTCCCTGGATTGTGGACAAAGAGTCTATCTTGTTCCTGTTGAGTCGATTCAAGGACAGAAACATCATTTTGGACAAACCTTATCTAATCACTAAGGAATCCATTGAATCTATTACTGGATTGTGCAGTGTTAATGACCTCCCTGGGAAGAAAACAGTGAAATACAGAGATGTGGAGAAACTTACTAGTATCGACAAAGACCCTTGAGCTCTACTAATAAATACCATTGCCAATCCTGCAGTAAGGTACGTTGCTTATGGTATCACTTACAAAATCTATTTTTGAAATCATGAAGGTTCTACATTTAGCTATTGTTGTGTATCTAGCACATAAGATGGTGAAGGAAAATAAATATTTTCACTTGTGTAGTCTCATAATGGAAAACCTAATTGAGAATATTAGAATGTATTTGGTTAAGAGATATCCCTTTTGGTTTGGGTCTCTTCTCTTATGTTTAGTATTCTACTTTCTGAGTTTGCTACCCACAAAGGAGAATGTTAAGTGGAAGTATGACATCCTTGTTGGAAAGAAAGTGTACAGATATTTTGAATGTATGGAAGATAAAGCTCAAATGAATGAAAAGTTTATTTCTCATCCTTGCATATGGACCTATGCTCTGGTATGATAGTTTCTAGAGTTGTTCGTATTAGTTAGTTTGAGAAGGGTTTTTCCTTCGATAAGAAGGATTTAGAAGTTATCATTGGAAGTTCACCTCTGGAACCTAAAAGGAGCAAAATTAGCACAAAAGATGTCATACTATAGATCAGAAGTGAAGTAGAAGGAAGAAAAGTTTCTACCTAGATCTGACTCTTCCAATCTAGATGTAGTTTGTTCAGTGTTGGATGAAGGGGATATGAAAAAGATTGGTTAAATGTGGTATGCCTACTCTTCGGTCAATAGGACTAAAAGTGAAGATGCCTTAGTTGATTATCTACTCAAAAGGGTATTACTATTTCAATTGTTTCTGACTCATTACCGAATGATCTAGTAGAAGTTGTTGAAGAAAGGTTGTTGTGAGAAGGATCTGAAAGTCATAAAATCCAAGCTATGATTGAGAGAAGGCATGTCAAATCCAAAAAGAAATTATCTGAGAACATTGGTGAGACAAGATAATTCATTAAGGAGATGTCTGACATCTACAGGTATTGAATCCAGTGGCCTGTTGTTGTTGACAACTTTAGAAGTAGAATTGAAGCCATTGAATTTGAAATGAATGATATTGGAGAGTTTTTTTACTTCTTCAAAGATAAAGATGGAAAAAAAGAATAAGAGTTGGAGAGTTACAAGTTGAGTTATTGTCTATTCAGAGACAAAGGGAATATTTGGTTAGAACTTTCTAGTTGGTCAAAGAAATTGTATAGGTTTAGTTGGATCATCTCTCTGGGATACTTTCTGATGCAGAGGATTGTGAATGATAGTGCCTTTCTCTGGGCTGGTCATCTTCATTTATGTTGTTGACTCTACTAGACAGTATGTGTGCTAGAATGGTTTCTATAGTACAAGTTTGGAAGAGGATTCTTCCAATTGTGAGAGAAAGGTACAAGAAATTTTTTCATCTAAAAATTGTTATTTCTACTTGATCTCCTGAATGTTCTTATTTGGCCCTTTTCCTTTGATGGAAAAAGGGGGGAGAAAATGAAGAGAAAAAAAAAACAAAAAGAGGAATTGAATTTCTTGAAAAAGGGGGAGCGCTTGGATTTTTGGAGTTTTGTGTTTTTGAGATTTTTTGTTTTGCCATCAATGCCAAAGGAGGAGATTGTTGAGAAGTTGTTGAAATGATTTAGCATTGTTGTCATTGATGTCAAAAACTGGGATCCAGAAGGTTGTGCTCTAGATGATATACGAAAATGTTCTATCCTATCAAGTGCTATGATGTTGCATAGTGTGGATGTTATGCTCGATTCATATATGACAATACTTCTTTTTGGGACATTCATGGAAGATGGTTAATGCAAAATAATGAATACTAATATTTTCATGTTGGTTGTTGTGCTCAAAGATTATTTTGGGTATCCTTCTTGTTCGGACATTCATGTAGCATATTACAAGTTTAGGTGTGTCTAATTGTTTCTCTGATTGGTACTAAAATTGATGGAAATCACGATTTGGTCTTGGTTGTGGCATTCTCATTAGCTCCAGAATATATTTCATGTAATTCAAAGATTGCTATTTTTGATAATTGTGTTATGTGATGAACTCATCGTATGTATGACCTATTTATGGGTCCCTTGGTAACATGGTAAGAAGATCTTTATGTGTGACCTATCTTTTGGGTCTGGTGCTTGTGTGCCAAGCCTTATTGAATATTTCAAGGTTGTTCTTCATACCGACATGTTTTATGGTGACCTAATTCAAATTGTGTTTGGCCAACTTAAGAAGATTATGAAGACATTTTGTTTGGCCAACTTAGGATATTATGAAGGCAATGGAATGGTATAAGTAAAATTTGATTTTTTTTATGAAGCAAGAAGTATGGTGTCTGCAAGTAGATAAAAGGGTGTGAAGGATTATGCAATAAGAAAGCTAAAGGAAAGTGTTAGGAAGAAGTAATCTAGTTTGCAGAGGTTGTGCGAGGAATCTAGACAAAAAATTCTTAACTAGCTCTAAACATTGTAGATATATATTGTGCTCTAAACCATAACTAACTTCATTCATATGTAGATGCAACTTCACTAGTTCTTTTTTGTTAGTGAGACCATTTTGTTTTTGTAAATTAATTGGGTAGTGAGCCCACTGACAGTGATCCTAACCTATAGTAACCATTTTTGGCAGTAAGCCTTTGTAAAATTCACCTTAACCAATGTTCTATAATTGACAATTAGCATTCTCTATGGTTTATCTCTTCTTGGGTTTCCACGTAAATTATGGTGTTCATTGTGGATGGTGTTGTTATGTGCTTTTGTTTTTATAATTGTTAGATTATTATCTGATTGATTTATGTTTTCTCTAAATTAATTAAATCTAATAAAATTGTCTTATGATTACTGATTCACCCCCGCTCTCAGTTATCCAAACTGTTCAACATCCTATCCATTACCTTGAGGGTAATAATTAGATGTTGGTATTAAGAAATATATTGTTTTTAATAGACCAATCATAAACAAAGGCCAATTTATTATTAGAGATGATTGAATCAGGAGTACCAAAGCTTGCAAATAGGTCCTAATAGAAGTTTAGAACAACAATCTCATTGGCCTCCTCCAATGCCACAACTTCTGACCACTTAGTAAAATAGTTAGTTGCAGTCAATATCCATTTGTGACCTGCACTTGACAGTGGACTAATAGGACCAATAAAATCAAGGCCCCATTTTCCAAAGGGTTGTTCTACATGAATTGGGTGTAATGGAAAGGCTAAAAGCCTTTGCTTTCCTACAAATAATGAATATTTATTACATTTTATAACCCAAGCATGTGCATCCTTAAAAAAATCAAGCTAGTAATACCCAACTCTCATGATATTTAGAGTTGTAGTTCTTGGTGATAAATGACCTCTAGAAGGTCCATCATGAAATTCTTTTATAATTTTATCAATTTGTTCTAGTTCAATACATCTATGAAAAAATCCATGAAATTTCTTCCTATATAAAACTCTATCTATAACAGCATAAGGGATGGCTTGAAGTATGAAATACCTTCTTTTTTTCTTTTTCCAAAACTTTATGATAGTCTATAGTATGTAAATAGTGAATCATTTGTTGGATCCAGTTTCTAGAAGAGGCTGGAATAGTAGTTTTTTCCTATTATTGAGCACTATCACAACTTGCTCATCAAGTTATTTCTTGTATTCTTCATTTCTAACAAGTTTCTCACATAAACCTTTACATCTAACCAAATTGGTGACCTTGATATTTACACCATATTCCATTACCTAAGTTATCGAACCTGCCCTCTTATCATTGATATCTTTGCGAAGCAATAAATCCTTAACTATAGGATGGGCAAGCAATAACTAAATCTTATTATTAGAAAGCATATGCCTAAGCTTTTTAAGGATTCTAACTATAGCTAGGACATTTGTTTCAACAAAAGAATATCTCACCTCATAATCTTGCAAAACTCAGTTGAAGAAAGCTACAAGATACTCTAATCCTTCTTCATTCTATTGAAAAAGCATAGATGAAATAGTATCAACACTCCCAAAAGCATATAATATAAAATATTTAGCAAAATTTACGTTTATGAGTGTTGGGGCTGTTGCGAGGGCCTCCTTTATATCTCTTCAAAACTCCTCTTACCTTCATTAGTCCAACTAAAGGGAATATTCTTTTTAAGCATTGAAGTAAGAGGTTTTAAGAGATCTATGATGTTTGGAATGAATCTTCTTACAAAATTGATCCTACCTAGAAAGCTTTCCAAGCCTTGCTTGTGTGCTAGTATGGGTAAAGCTAGACTAGCAGTGATCCTTTCTAGATCTATTGAAATACTATTCTTGGAAACTATATGTCCTAGAAGTGTACCCTCATGGAAATAAAATATGCTCTTTTTGGGGTTAAATGAAACCCCATATTCTCTGCATCTCTCAAAGATCTTCCTTAAATGATAAAAATGTTTGTTAGCATTCTTTGAAAAATATTAATGTCATCTAAATAAACAAGTACAAACTTGTTTATGAGGCCTTGGAAAGCCATGCCCATAGCTCTTTGAAAGGTTTCCCTTGCATCAGACAATCCAAAGGGAATTGTTTTATAAGCCATAGTACCCCATTTGGTAGTAAAGGCAGTTTTGAACTAATCTTCCTCTTTTACTAAAATATTGTTGTACCCTAAATAACCATCTACCAGTGAAAACTAGTTAGAACCTAATACAACTTGTAAAATCTGCTCCATTGAGGGAAGTGGATAATGATCCTTGAGAGAAGATTTGTTTAGATCATGAAAAACAACACAACCTAATCTCACCATTCTTTTTCCTAATAGGTACCAAGTTAGAAACCCAAGATGTACGCTTATTTGGAAAGATAATATTACCTTCGATTAACTTGTTTAACTTTGTTTTCACAAGATATTCTAGCTTGGGATTTCAAGGCATTTGCCTTTATCTCACTAGTTTCTCCTTGGGTTCTAGCTCAATAGTGTGTTGAGCTAACTTGGGGTTAAAACCCCTCAAATCTCCATAATCCCAAGCAAAATAATCATTAAAATCTTGGAAAAGTAAAATAAAATCATGTTGTTCTTCTTTAGTACATACCTTGCCAATTTTTAGAAGCTTGTCTCTGAAAATCTCTATGGTCTCATAGCACTCTTGTTTGACTAGCACGTTGGATTTATCCTTTCTAGCTTGATCATCAGTATTAAAAATTGATTCTAAGGTTACCAAACCTTTAGGTAGATTATTTATTTTCAACTATAAAATATGATTATCATATTGATGCTACTATTTTTGTTGGTTTTCAACTGTAAACTCAGCTTCTTCCATCAAAAAGTTTATAATCTACTCATCACTTTCAAAAACCTGACAATTTGTATTGTTATCTAGAACTGATTGCCTCACTACCACCTTCACATACTATCATACCTCAACATTATGCACATTAGTTGGAATATCAAATTGTGAACCTAAGGCAACCAACCTATTTGCTTCTGTATTTTGGTTTCTAGGAATGAATAGCAGATTGAAAGCATCAAATTCCTCAATTAAATCCCAAACTCTATGCTTATAAAGCTTAAGCAAATCATTCTTTATCGCATTTATATTTATTACTTGATTTGCTACTAATTCAGTATCACCAAAAACTTGCAAGCATTTAATACCATTCATTCTAGCCCATTCTAGGTCATGAATGAGTGCCTCATATTCTGCAACATTATTTGAACAATTGAAAGAAAAATTAAAAGATAAATAATACCTCTCACCACTTATAGAAACTAACATAGCAACTCCACCAACACCCGCTTTACTTCTTGAGCCATCAAAATACAACTTCCAAAGTTGAATGGCTTTCTGTTCAAGATGTTGTGTTTCCTCTTAACCAAATTTGGGAAAACTACTTCATGCTCATGAATCATATAAATCCTCAGTCCTACCTCATCCATGTGATTGAAAGTTTCAACTTCGTGATTCTTGGTTGTCCACTCATCTAAATTTATGTCAGTTATTCCTTCAATATGTGTACTAGGTCTAGGATTCTTAATTCTCCTTCTCATTATTAGTTGAGAGAGATTATTGTAACATAGATTATCTTCATGTAGCAGAAACTTTTTCTTTGAAATCAATAAAGAAAACAGTTATTGATCCATTTTTGGAGCTTTCTACCTTGCGGATGTATGTTCTTATAGGTTTCACTGTGATTCATGTGAGTACTTTTTCTTCTTCTTCATCTAAGCAATGCAATTTGAATGTTTGTCTTACTAAATTAGGTCATATGTGTTGATAAATCAATTTTAAGTAAAGTTTGATGTGTAAACCCATTTTACCTTCAAATAAAACTAAAAGTTAGATCCTTCATATGAAATACTTTTGATTTTAGGAAAAATATGAACTATGAATCTCATAACTAGTAATCATGTGTTTCAAAGTTATACGTAAAAGGTAGATTAGTTTTCATTCTAGACCATTGGTGTACCGCCTCCTAGGATTATATTTATGTTTTCAGAGCATCTTCCTATCCCATTTCCAACCAAATCCATTAGTTTTCTAGTAGATCAAAAGAGGAACCAACCCATAATCTGGAGGTTCATTCTCCTTATAGGTCACCCACAACCTAGGTTTGATCCCATGTTGTAAAGGATTGCTAAGTTTCACACTTAGAACTTAGGGGCGCAATCCTTCGTGACAATAGGCATATAGTTACCTTCCTATTCAATTTGGAACAAAGTTTTCTACCTAGATTTACAATCTCTAGGAAAAAGGGAAACTAATTTAATCCATTCAACAAGGAGAGGAGTTAGTTGGATATTTAGTTAGAAGGCCATTAAAATAAGTCACCTATTATAGTGAAATTTATAACATTGAAAATAAAAAGTTAGAGTTTCACTTGTGATTTTTTTTGGAATATGTAAGTCATAGATGCAATTACACAATAAGCCTCAACTATGATATTTGATATAAGACTCAAGGACTATAAATAAGGATTACTAAGCAAACCTTAAGGAAACAATTATAGGCCAATGAAAGTATAAACAAAATATACTTAAATCAAATAATTTTTTTTTGAGAGTATTGGTAATCAACAACATAATAATATAGCTAATGTTGAGCATTGCATTGGTAATTTTCAAGAAAAAATTCAAATATTGATTAAGGTAAGTAAAGAATTACTTTCTTTTTAGTTGATTTTTGTATTAAATGTTTTTGTCAATATAATAGAAAGGTCCTTCAATTTTTCATGAAACATAAGGTATAAATCAAGGAATTTAAGTGGTAGATTTAGTTTATAGGATAATTTCACTATTAGTTTTAATATACAATATAGGACCAAATATGTGGTAATAATATTTGGAGTAGAACAAACTTTGATAAGTAGTAACTATTTTTTAAGCTATAATATATATATATATAAACTGTTATGCTAAACCATGCAAGGAAGTTTTTGATATTGAAATTACCAAATACCAATTCTACTCTAACTTGCATAGAGTAATAAAATTAGTAAGAACTTTGAAAGCTAGAAAATGGATAATTTCTTATTTAAGTCAAATCAAAATTAAAAATGTTTAAATGAGATATTTAATTTGTATATGAATGTATATATAAGAATAGTTGTACATGCATTTAAATGTCATCAATTGAAAATTTCATCACAAATGTTCACAAAAAAAAAGGTGAAGGAGCATAAAGGTAATTATACTAACATGACTTCTACTCACATAGCAATATTTCAACCAAAGAAGCATTAAGAGACAACATCATTTCCAAGATAATTTAATTCCAAGTCCACTCTTCTAGGGAATAAATTATTATACTATCGATGAAAATGTTACACAATATGATTGAATGAATTTTTGACAACCAAACTCTCAATTATCCTTTTTAGTTGATTAATATTAACTCAATAACCCTGTAGTCTCAATTTTCAATAATTAAATTATTATTTATGGATTGACCATTATTGGACTTTTAACACATGATCCATAGGTGAACCTACTGTTGGAACTGACTTTGATACCAAGTGTCATGCCCCAAAATTTTCCTTTGCAAAAACCATTATACATGTTTTCTCCAAGCATCTTCAAACTCCATAAGAACCTAAAATAAAACAAGCATTGAAACATGACATGATATCGATGGGCTCTCCTCCCATCCATAGGGTTGTAAGCAACCCACCCCCGTGCAAGGGGTTTCTACATAGCCACCAAAAGAATCAACACAACACTTTTGATTTAAACGTGTTAGTCACATATCAACATCACTCCAAAAGCATAAGTAACAACTATCACATTGGTTTATCCCTAAGGTAAACCATTTAGGGGGAGTGGGGGCTCGACCAAACATGCATAAAGTAAATATATATAACATCAAAATAATCTCCACAACTCCCTAAACCAACACCTCCTCGACTCCACACCCCTTATTCCTCCAATGCACACAACAAAACATGAAAAAGGGGATACTCATATCCCATAGAAAGAAAATATGGGGTACTCATACCCTCGTTGATAGCCATCACCTAATGGGATAATCTTATCCCAACTAAAATCCCCAATGCATGGGAGAAATATCCCACTCAACCCCACACATGGAGGACCAAACGCCTCTATAAAAGATGGGTTCACCTCCCCTAAGAAAATAAACCAAAAAATCCATCACATTTACAAGAAACACAAAGAAACATCCCAAAAGAGAACCATCAACATGAAAACTTTCAGTTTTTAAAATGCACAACCAAGCATTATGAACACACGAACTACAACACAAGAGTGAAGAATTACCTCCAACATTATGATCCCACTAATGGTAGACACAAAAGAAAGAGAGGCACCTCCCACAATCTCCTTCTCCCAAGATCATCTTCTCCTCCTAAAATCTCCTCAAAAGATAAGAACTCAAATGGAAGAGAGAACAAATGGTATGGTAAAAGAAACCCCCTTTCTCTCTAGAAGGAGAGGGTTATAAAGGGGAGGGAAGAACTTACCTCCCCCGAACCAACTCAACTAATCAAACCATAAACCCATTTTCGCCACTTTAACAATGGGAACATAAAAGGGGTCATAAAAACTTTTTAAAAGAACATAAATGATAAAAAAAAAACCCTTGAACCATATACCTTAGGCATAGGCCCTTTCTTAGGCATAAAATAAAAATTAAATTCTTCTTAAAAGAACTACAAAATTCCCATTTAATTTATAAGACTAATATTTACGCAAAAATACAATTGAAATAAGGAACCACAACAAAGACGAACATACTATACATAAGACAAAGTTGGCTAAGTGGTACCCCATTGTCTATCGATAACAAAACTCCTACACACTCATAAAATGTGTCAGCATGATAGGAATATCTATATAGGTGCATAATAATAAAAAGGATACATTTCATAATAATGACAAGATCGAATAACCTACAATAACATTGTATATATATACCCCATCATGATTAAATGCTTTAATCAAAATCACTTCTCAAATTAACATAACACACTAAAATATGGCATACATTAACATCACATCTAAAACCTAATAGATCATCATCATCATAAGCACAAATAATTTCAAATAAATTGATCAACCATATGGTGAAATATATGATACATCACTTAGCAAATACACCAATTGCTAAAACCATAACAAGAATTACTATGTGTACAATATAAACATAATATCAACAATTATATTAGTACCTTCCTAAATATGCATCAGTCAAATCATGTGTCAAATACCATCCTCTTGATGAATAAAATATGCATCGACAGAATACTAAATTTCATTGTGACTAAACATCTCATGCAACACACACATGCATAATCAAAAGAATACATCTTTCTATCATAGAGGAATCATGACACTATTAGATAGGTAAAAATTCCTAGTTGACTTTATCCTAACTCCACCAAGTGAATGGCCATGTTTTCTAATTTAGGTACAACACCCAATATGGAGGCACATGGAATATTGGACTAGCATCATCAAAACATATAGACACATCAGGAACACAAAAGTGTGGTGTCTCACAGGAGCCAAATTGCTCAATTCAAATGTGCTCCTTTTTTTATTTAATATGAGGTGTTGCCCCTTAGCAACTATTAATCGAGCAAAAAATAATAGTAATAAAATGTCAACCATAATTTTTGGAAATCTAATGCTTCTAGTGTTATTTTGAAGGTTTGAATTCCCAAGTCTAGTGCTTTAGACATTTTCTTTCAGAATGCAACTACAATCGTCCAATAAAAAATTCATCAAATGAACATGGGTTATATTGATTTGCGTTGACATCTAGCTTCAAACATAATAAATATGTTGACACTTTCGATGTGTGGATTTTTTTTCCTAGACTAGAACAATATGTAGAATTTGATATTTGAGCCACCTATGCTATGACTTATTATTGCCATACTAGTTTATTTCACCAATAAAATTTTCATTGGTTTGAGATTATGTTTAATTTCCTAATGGTTTTTTTATTTATTTAAAAAAGGGTTTAATTCGCCAATGAAAATATTTTTTTTGGTTTGAAAACATTTTTGAATCACCAACCAAAATATTTTATTTGTTTGAGTGCAAGTTTAATTCACCAATAGAAAATATCTTGTTGGTTTGAAAACATGTTTAAATTTCCATTGAAAATATTTTATATTTTATTGGTATAAAACATTGCAATTCAACAAGATTTTTGACAAACTTCTTACGATTACAAAACATTCACCAATTGAGATTTTTTTCTTGAAAAATGAAAAAAATTTCCAATAAAATTAATATTTTTTGGGTAGTATACAAGATTCCCTAGGATTTTACACCTTCATTGAGGGGGGTTCTTAAATTTATCCCTGCTCTCACTAAAGTGGGAGCTAAACATAGTGTCAAAAATTGTCACCCTTGATAATTTCACACTATTTTTTATCTCCCTTTAAGTATTAGACCTAATTCACTCCCTAATTTCCTAAATTATACATTCTAAGGCATATTTTTATCATTTTTCAACAAATTACAAGCATAGAATAAATGCATTCATTTAATGGTTTTCCTCCTCTACCTTATTTTGCAAAGAATGAGATGCCCTTAAGAGTCTAAGTCCCCCTATTTTATTGAGATGGAAATTTGAATATGTCAGTGTCATAATTTTAACATTTCAAATTCAAATTACAAATGTTGGCTAGCAGGATATAATTTTTGATAAATTAAATAAATGCATATAAATACATAGTTATTGCATCATTTCAAATCTAAGGAGAATTTATGAGAAAAGATTATTGTCAAGAGCATTATCAAGAAAGTCAAGAGCAATATTTTCAAAGATCAATTGCAAAAATTTAAGATCCAACCATCATGTCAAATCCTATGAGTTCATGTATGTTCATGTTATCATTTTTTGTGAAGGCTAACCCTTGTTGTAGGTCTCCAAGAAATTCAAGCATTCAATCAAACAAGATCCAATACCTTAAGGTGATGCACATGACTTTAGTCCTTCAAGGAAGCTATTGAAGGGTGGTGAGTTGCATCAATTATAATTTTATCATTGACATTGCCATTATGGAAATTTGGAAACAATAACACAAGGTTTAAATAAGGAAAGCCTCTAAATGGAACAATTATTTCCCTCTCATTGAATGTGCATGTTTCAGGTTTGGAGGGGACTGAAGGAAGTTTTAAAATAAACTATTCAATGTTGTATTCAATACCCCATACCCTGTCAACTCATGGAAACTCACCTACATAATTATCTGATAGTGGTTTAACAACTCTACAAGTGGAAACAAAGATCTTAGATCTAACATCAAAGGACTACAAAAATAGAACATAAGAGGCATACAAGAACTCAGATGCCCTTGGGCACCACCATCCTCATATTCAAACCAACACCAAAATTTTAGGATAAGTACACAACACTCCTCCCTTCCCAAATTTACTTGTAAATCTCTGTTATAGTCTTTCAATTATCAAAATCTTACAATTTTCATATTAGGGCACATAGTCTAATTAGGCTAATCAAATCAAATCAATTTCAATCAATTCCAAGACTCAATATGATGTAGATCTAGGTATCATTGACTCACCTTCATGGTCGAAATTCAATCTATTCACCTTCTTTATTTACACCTTTTTGAAAACTAAAAAAAGACCATAATTGATCTTCGGCTTTACATATTGGACCTAGTGGTCACCTTTTTCTTTGTTTCAATGTGTTTTTTTCTCTCTTAGTTTTAAATATTTTTATAATTTTAAATGACTTTGAAGATAACTTTTTGAGGATTTAAAGAGCTATATTCATTGCTTCAACTCATAATAAATTTGGTGCATTAATATAACACATCATCAATTTAATCATCATCATGATGGTTCTATTCCTTTTACTATAGCATTTTTTCTTTTTAATATGGATTGGTATGTTCTATTTGAATCTAAAAAGTGATGCAAAATTATTCATTATTTTATTCACATATTAATTACTCCATTATATGTTCTCAAATATTTAGCATAAATTTAAATTTATTTTCAACTAGGATGTTGAAATTAGGAATTACTTCATATTTTAAGATAATATATACATATAATTCTAGTATATTCATTAATAAAGGTTAAGAAATACAAAGATCGACTAAAAATAATACTTTTATGGGTCTCATTAGGTTACAATAGACCAATGCTAGTTGGTTGAAGAATTATTAATATAGTTGTTTAAATGACAATTTTTGTTGTTTACCCAAGTAAAAAAATTACTAGTAAATAAATTGATTTTAGTGTAGGAAAAATGATCATAAAGCTATTATGAAATATATCATTTATATTTTTTATATTTATGTATCCTAGTCTACATATTAAAATTTTGTATGGCCTTTGATTTGCATTATAGTGAAAGTTTTTCTTGAGAAGTCATTAAATGAATACATGGAGTTCTTAGAAGTACCTTACAAAAATAAGGAATCGTAATAATTTTTAATAAATAAAATAATTAAAGATAATAGCTTTCCATAGTCCATAACGATAATTTCTTGAAGGTTTCTGGATTTGATTGTGTGAATATTTTTTTACGTCAACATTTTGAATCACACTCCATGATCCATCATCAGGATGAAAAAATAGAGCTTAGGAATAAGAATGATTAGTATGTAGACTAATAAATGCATAAAAAGGTTGGAGAAAGGGATGTGGGAGAAGGGGTTGCATGCCAAACAAGGCACAAGAAGGAAAAGACTTGACTAGAGAGAGAGAAAGATAGTTAAGAAGAGAAACAAATAGGATAGAAACATAAGATCTACAAAAAGAAGAAAAAAAGAAGAAAAATAAAAAATAAATATTATACTTATTATCAACAATGAAATTATGAAATTACATATTCTGGGCATGAGCCCATGGTGCATTGGATGAGTGGTGGTGTTATTGTGGCTACCAGGGTTCAAGTCTCAGGACTTGACCCATACCATTGTTGCTACTATTCACAGTGTTTGGACCAATGTTGAAAATCACCTGAGGCTAAGAGGGAGGAAGCTCATGACAATACCAAGCATTGAAGATACCCCTGATGAAGAGGAGGAGCTCATTGTACTACCAAGAACTTGTGTTTGGGGCCCACTCCCTCGTTGGGCTTGTGTGTGCATAGGCTTTGTGCCCCTGCTAGGCTATTTTGCTCATGGGAGTGGTGGTTGTAGTGCATCCATACTGGGATGAGGTCCCCATTTGTGGCCTCATTGGTTCATAGCTCCAGTCAAAAGACCGGGGCTCTAGCTCCATTTATGAAACAAAAAAAAAGAAATTATCTATTCTTAATAGAAGAGAAAGAATAAAGAATATATATATATGATATATATAATATTAAATTCTTAAATTATTATTAAATAAAATTAAAATAAACTTATTAGATTATCTATTCTTCAAGTAATGGTACTATAATAATATATTATTATTCATTATTGATAAGAGAACAAATTAATTATGTATTATTATCTAATATCATTCTAAATTATTCTTAAAAATTTAAGAATGATAGAAAATAAAAATATGTTAAATATTATCTATTACCATTATGAATTATTCATATGTAAATACCTAAAATCAAATAAAAAATAAGGGAGGGTAAATAAAAAATAAGGGAGGGTATGTGCGTGGATCATCATGGAAAAAATTGTGCCCCTATGGCAAAATCTGCAGTAACTTGATCGAAAAAAAAATTTGAATAAGCATCTATATTATTTTAAAAAAAAATATGTAACAATAGAATCAGAAAATTGAATGTAGTTCTAAACTACTAGGTTTAGAAAATTTTAAAAATTTCAATGCAGCAAGACTTAAATTTCTGGGGAAAAATAAAGTAGGTGGTGGTCAATCAATTCACCCTAACCGTGAATAAAATGGTAATTTTTCTTATAATATTTTTATATATAAGTAGAGGACTCCATGTCCAGATGTATACATATTTTTGTAATTTTTTCCAAGTAAATAATTAATTATGAATTTTTATTACAACTTTTAAAAAATATAAAACTCTCGATGTCCCACCACACCTTTAACTTGGTCAAAACTTCAAGAAATTGAATTTTTTTCTTTTTTTAATCCCATAGTATGTAAAGCATATAATGTGACACATGTTTTGGATTCAAAAAATATGATACCGTTTGAAAGTTATAGATATTTTTCAATCAGCCTATCGATGAGGACTTTAGTCGTAATTCTAATAGAAAATGAATAATAATTATTTATTAAATTCAAATTAAAGCATAATTTATATTGGTGGAAAAATGAGAATCTCCTCTAAAAACTCTTTTTGTTTCATCAATTTTGGGTAAAAAAAAGTCGTCAGCCACATACTCTACAAATACCCATAATATTGCCACTTTTGGCCCATGATGATCTTGCACATACTTGGGAATAAAACACTATCTAAAAAACATAATGTGACTAGAAAATAAAATACTAAACAAAAATAAATTATTATCAAAATATTTATATTATTCTTATATTATTATTTTATCAAATTATGTTATTTTTATCTAATTATTAGTCCCTACCTTATAGGAAAGAACTAATGTTATCCCCTCAATCTTGCATATTAAAATTGACTGTTGGGAATTGCGTTCGATTTTTTTTGTAAAGTTTAGCCGATGTTGTGGGAAATATTTAATAAAAGATAATTAACGATTTTTTTTACAATTTTGTCATTGGCTACTAGTATTTTCCTTGTGGTTTTGTCATTTTCTAATTTTTTTTAAATAATAACTATTGTAAGGAGCTTTGCTATTGAAAATATTTCATGAGTTCCCTGGTATAGTGGTGTCTTTGCATGCACTCTTTGTGGGGATGCATGAAATTTCAAGCAGTACATTTACATTTAATGTTTGTGAGTTCTCAATTATTGTGAGTAGACTGAAGTGCAACCATCATTAGTGGCTCATGGTGTCAAGTTTTAAGTTTTTTGAGCAAATTATTTTTTGCATTGTTTGATCATTTGCTAAGGTTGTTTGATGAGGTTACAAATTGTGTTTGTTGAGAGGGTTTATACATCTATGGTGTTAAAGTTGTAGTGCCCTCCATGATTTTCCCTTTCAAGATTGTTTGATTTGAATTTGTTTAATGATGTTCATTGGGTCGATTGAATTAAATAAAGTGCTAGTTAAATTATATTGATTGGTATGATAAGAAATTTATTAAAATAAATTATTAAATTATAAAGTGTTTTTATAATCAAATATAACAATGATTATTATTTCGTGCTGATTTTTATTAATGAATTAAAATGTGAAAAGGTATTAATAGGAAATAAAAATAAATAAAATATCAAAATGGATGAGGACAAATGATAAAGAGAAAGAAAAGAAAACAAAGGATAGAAAGGTTTTCATGCAAGTTCATGCATAACTTTCATCAAGTTGTTGAAAAAGAAACTTGATGTTTTCTTTGAGATTTTGAAGGATTCTTTGGATTTTTGGGTTCCCCGTAAAAGAAAACCCTATTTTGTAATTTTTTCCTTCCGAGAGGGATTCATTTGGTTTTTGGCTAAAAAAGAGCAGGTTTGGCCACTCAAGCCTCAGACAAGTTTTGAAAACAATCAAGTATTAGTGAAAGGAATTGGATGTACAGGATTTGAGAAATTTGTTTATTCCATTTCACTAGTGAAGAAGTGGAGCATCATATAAAAAAAAAAAAAAAAAAAGAATATCAGAAGAGGATCATGGCAAAGGTAGAGGTTGTTCTAGCACCGAACTCCATTTCAGCCACGAAGGATTCCAGGTTGGCCTCCTTGTCGTTCCTCATTTCGTTTATCTGTTTAATGCAATAAGAATTTGTCCTCCCTCTCCGTTGATTGCAAAAAGTTTGATTGCTCATCTTATGCATATCGTCCAATGCTAGATATGAACTCCATTTTAGAATTTGATGCCCTAGACTAATTGCCATTAGTATTTGCATGGAAGCCTTTGAGCTTTCACTGTCATTGGCGTTTCTCTCATCCAACATTCATATTTGATATTTATTATTGAAATGGGATGGATTTTTCTTGTGAGTTTATGGAGTTCTATGTTTTATGCCAATTTCTTAGAAAACATGTCGATAGAAGTATTGCATACAGGACATTATGCATGGTAGGAATATTTACTGTTATTGCATTAGGAATGACATCCTAAACTGAGTAATTCAACCCCTTTTTCTTGCGTAACATTCTTTATACAGCCTTGGTGTTTTCCCCTGTTGATGCATTTCCTTGAAAGTGTCCTCTATCTCAATCAACTTTTGATGAAAGACTGTCCCAATATTGGTCTGTCAATTTTATTTATGCCTTTATTCTCCTTACTACTTTTGTGACACTATCTTGTGCTTAGCATTCGGCATCTAATTGACTCCAAGATGCTAGATAATATAATTTTGTTAGTTTGAAGTTCAGAGAACACATAGTTTTAGTAAGGTCTTTGGTGCAATATACACTTAACTTCATACTATATTGCTTGAGATCCATACATTCAAGTTTATGCGGCATCATTTAATAGCTTAATTGTTCTTTTTCTTTTTGATATCAATTATTGGTCTTCTGGTGATTTGTAGTGGTATATGTAACTGCTTTGTAAGTATGATGGACAATTTCCAAATCGTATGTAGTAATTTCTTTGTGGGAGTTGTATCATGCATCTGTAACTATCAATACATGCTCTAATCCGTTGTCCAGTCTTCCTCAAATGGCAGTAATCTTTTTCTCTGTGGTCTGCAGTCTTGTCTGCTATATTTAGAGTGTGGGTACGATTGGAAAATTTGTAGCTCTTCCTTAGTTAGGGGCACAAAAAAAAAAAAAAATCATTTAACAAATGGACTAAAATCTCTCATCTTTCTTTTGTATACGATTAAGTGCTACCGTAAATACGAGTTGCTTTATTCCTCCCGTAATAATATTCTAACCAAGTATCCAATCCCAAATCAATATTCTTTACTGTACTTTGTATTTGGTAACCAACCAGTACTCTTTGTGTTTTCCTCTTTAAAGGCAATGCTTGTATTTCACTACGTTAGCAACCTTGCTAGTTCCCTTACTGTAAAATACAGTCAAAATTTTAAGAAAACTTTATTACATAAAGTGGTGCGATCTGGAAAAGGAAACGTGAAAACTAAGGGAAAAATCATTAAAGAGTATATCTTAAATTTCTCATACGTAGCTTTTTAAGGCCTCTCCCCTTTCTTTAATTTTCTTTAAAAGTGGTTTAATAATAAAGTTAGAAATGAATATAGAATCCTTGTTTTGTTTTAAAAATAAAAAGGAATATGTTCTTATTTTAAATTTTCTTCTTTTAGTAATTGTGGAAATTAGCCTAATCGGATAAGACTTGAATTCCTTAAGGATTGCATTCTTAATGTTTCTGATTTTTATATTGTAGCTAAATGGATTAAAATTATCTGTTGCTTGTGGAATTAACGTGTATTTGAAAGGAATGTAAAATAGTGGTCTTAATTAATGAGTATTTTGAAGAGGAATCATGTGACGATTTATTGGTGATTTGTTGATTGAATATTGGGTATTATTCACAAGTTGTGCTTTGGGAGGGGTTATGTTTAGAAATATAAATTGGTTGTGTAAAAGTGAACTTAGATAATTAAAAATAAATAAAAATGCTAATATAGTCTCTTATAATATTTTAAATAAACCATCATGAGTAGAGATGTAAAATGTAAGCAATGGTTTAAATGTTCTTGAAGTTCATTACTTTTGATTTGTTGGTGAAAGAATCGTGCATGTGATAAAATATTTATTGGGATATCTAGAAAATATGTTTAGAGAATTCCATAAGTTATCTTAAATTACTTCTAATTGAACAGATAAAATGTATTTGATTGTTATTGATAAAATTTGGGAATTAAGTTATAGTTGGTTTTCTTCTTATAAAGGAAATTAGAGATGTCTAGTTAGGAATTGATGAAACAAAATATAGTTAGTCATGTAGTTTTGTAAAATAGATAGGATGGAATGATTATAAGATTAGTGATTATAGTACCTTATAGTTGGTTAGTGAAATTGATTTGTAAATTGATTAATTAGGGGAGCAATGTTTAGAGGGAAATGGTTTATTTATATTTTGGATCCTTGGAGAGTTTAGTTATATGGTTGCATTTGGTAATCTCATAATGGGTGGTTGTATTGAACTCTTTAATAGTGGAATTGTGTATATTAGAATTAATCGACATCTTTGGTCATGGTTAAGTATTGTTGTAAACTCTATTTGTCTTCATTTTGGTAGTTTTATAAATTTGCATAAACGAAATAAATTGTTCTTGAATCGAGATTTCATTCTTAATTATTTCACTTGGATTGTTAGTTAGGGGATAACTTTATGACAATCCAAGTTTCTAATAAATGAGGTTCTTATATGGATAGTTATTTAGAACCTGGAGATTGTAATTGTTTTGTTTGTTGAGTAGGTTGGTTTCTTTTAATTGAGAATGTGAATAGATAATTGTTGTCGTTGCCATGTTGTTGATTTTATGAAGGTGATTTGTGTGCCACTATAAGGGGTTCTTGTGAGGAGAAAATTGAGGTCTCTCATGGAATGCCTAGTTGGTGGCTTTTGGATATTGAGTGATTATTGTTGAATTAAAGGTTGATTTTCTTTTGTGAATCCCTTTTTGAGGTGACACCATTGTTGATATGTGGATTGTATTTGTGTTTTAGGGTTGATTGGTTTGTGGATGGGGTTTGATGAAACTTTCTTTGTGTGGTTTTTCTGAGTTAATCTCAGGTTTGGGGGAAATTTTATCCTTGTGTTGGAATTATTGGGAAAAAACTCTCTTATTGCTTCATTTTACCTTCATTTGTGGGTTGTCGTTCTTTTGGCTTCTAGAGGCTTGAGATGATTGACAATTGAAGTTCTCTCTTTATGTGCCCTTGATGTGGCAAGTGTTTGGTATCATGATTTTGAAAGGGTTGTACAAGAATTGTTGAGACTCTGATTATGTGTTTATAGCAAGATGGGTAATGCCTCGCATGTTTCTCTGTTGAGATCTAATGTTCATTTTATGTAGTACAAACTTTGAATTTTGGTTTATAGTTTTGGGTCTCTAGGGAGAGTGGCTCTTCATGGGGTTTAGCTCAAATAGAGGAAGAGTACCGTGATAACCTACATAAGAGTTATTTAACAAGTGAAAACTCTAATAATTGTACTTATGGAATGGGTAGTACAACATAATAAGATATCTTTTGATGCCTCGGCTCATCCATTAGGGCTATCGCAAACCAATGAAAGACTAAGAAGGCCATGGTTGGAAAAGTCATTACCTCATCCCTCATGAGAGGTTAACGACTGCATGAGTCACCCTATATGGGGCCGGCCACTTCGGCAGGAGTGAAGGTCAGATAACCATGGGATGGGGTCGGGCGCTCTCGCTGTGCCCTGGTATTACTTGCTTGGAGGAAGAGCACAGATAACCCATGGACTATGTGATGACACTCTCCACCAGTTGCCCTTATGCTTTGTTTCCTTTGGTTGCCTCTCTAGAAGTGTGTTATGATTGTGGTCTTGATTTACTTTGTGCGACATATCTTCTTGATCATTCGCGATAAGCTTTTAAGGTCTTGTGTTTACTTATGATTGGATCTTTTGCTTGTTGTCATATGATCTATGAAATCTTTTGTTGTTTCTTTTGAGTTATTATATTATGATATTTTGTATGATGTTGAGTCTTGTGGTTCCCTATTTGATTTTCTTGGTTGAGGTCTCTTTTCTTGCCACTCCTAGCACCTGGGGAGTGATCTTCTGACTCATGTGGTAGGGTGGAACGCTAAGCACCCCATTGGGTCCCAGGATTGGAGAGGTGTGGATTAGTGCCACTATGGCGACTCCAGAGTTGTATCCATCTTTGAGCCACTTATGATACTTTGTATTCATCTGTTCAACTATATTTTTCTACATGGATTCCCATTCATGTTGGAGAACAATGTTGTATCATTGTTACTCTTGAACATTGTAATGAAATGTAATGTTATACCTTGTGCATATTTTGATCCATGGTAGTTGTTATTTGATACGTTGTATCTGTGGAAATATGTCCCCTGAGTTTATATGATAATATAAAGTTTATCATTTTGAGTTTTGAGGTAATTATGTATATATGTTGTATATTCGTACGTGGATGGTTTCTTACTAATGTTTCGTCATGTATGTGTTACATTCTAAATGTTTACTTTGTTTTGGATTATATCTTTGAATTTCATTCTTTATCGATGTTGTATGGATTTAAGTTTCGTAATGACTCCTCGTGTACCCCAAGGGACGTAAGTGTTAATGGATTTTTTTAATTGAGTTTTATGACTTATCACTCAATGTGCATCTCATGTATGTTTAGATTTACTTTAAAAAAAATGTATAGTAATTATTGTTTTTAATTTCCTCGATTCATAATCGCATTACAAGAGAGCTTTGACCAATTCCTCTTCCAGCCAACCTAGACTCCTAAATGCAATCCACCCTCAAACAACCAAACTTAGGAAGTTTTGATCTTGCACTAATTCCTTGAATGTAAGACTCCCAAGACGAAGGAAGACCATTAAGAGAAAGCATGTTCAAGTCCTTGTCATCAACCACGACCAATTGTAGAGAGTTAAACTCTCAATTCGGAAATCTTCATGAAGTAAGCAATAACGGATTCTCCTTTCGCCATCTTCACATGATGAAGTTGTTGCTTCGGTGCAAGTTCCTTGCTTGTGTTGTTGATTTCGTACATCTCCTCCAAGGTTTTGAACATCTCTCTTGTCATCTTCAACTTGGAGACAATAGGAACAATATGATCCTTCACGAAATCAACTAACATCTTCTTCGCCTTAATATATTTCTTCTTCCATTGAACCTTCTCTTCCTCATCCGTAGGCTCGGGGACTTTTCTCTCCACAAACTCAACCAATTCGTTTCCTTCCAAGGTGAGCATAATTTTGAATCTCCAAGATGTGAAATTTGATGCTCCCTCAAGTCTATCCTCAATCTTAAGACAGTTCACCATCTTGACGAAGAGATAGAAGTAATTGACGATGAGAAAGAGAATAAAGAGTATCATTGTAATACAAAATCTGATCAAGATCTTCTTCAAACCCACTCTGATACCATGTTAATTTTATGATCAGATTAGAGCATAGATATTAAATCAAAAATTCAACACAATAACACAGTAGATACCCTAGGAAAACCCTCTACTTGAGGGAGAAAAACATAGCAACAATATATCACTTATATATTAAATCACAACAATAATTGTCTCCTTACAAGAGGCCAATATGAAGGCCAAAATATAAGCACCACAAAATGATGCAACACAGAAACACAATGATGCAATTCACTGATGATGAAAAACTCGGCCTTCTACTATATTGAACTGCCCTTGATGAAGAATTTGCACTTGAATATTTCGATCTCAAGAATGAAAAATGAATGGAATGGATGATCAAATGAGTTGCAAACAATGAGTATATATACAACGTGAAGGAAGAGACATGACCCTCCACAAACAACATGTCGGCCTCATTCAAAAGGCATGTCTCTTACAAGCAAGATGTTGGCCTCCTTGAAGATCACGCCTCTAATATAAATCGTGCCTCTTCTCATTAATTAAATATTAATCATTATTTAACAAGAGACGTATATTTCATGAAATCGCTATTATCAATTAAATTGCTGATAGGCTACAATTTAATTGTCTTCTTCATGCAATCTGGCTGGAAGATTATTCTGACACTGTAAACATCAACACAAAATAGTAGATGAAGAGATAGATAAGATCATGGAAACTAGTGATAGCTACACCAATAACAAAATTACAAGGAAAAAGAAGAATCTCTAGAGAATATGCCAAAATAAGAAGGCCAAAACTACAATTACCAAAAATTGAGAAGGAACAAATAAGTGAGAAAAACAAAAAAGGATCTATCATACAAGTTGAAGGTGAAGGGTCCTTGATAGATAAAATTATGCTAATAACTTGCAACAAACAAAATGTCTACATTAACGAAATCAAAGAGAAACAAAAATTACATATTAAAGTAAAATATCTATAATTATAAAGAGTCTTCTAAAATTTAAGCCTCTACCCCATAAAATAAAATTTAAGAATCACCATATTGATAGGCACGGAATTGAAGGAAATGGTTTTAGACACTAACGCTAAAATTGTTAATCAAAAGGATGGTTGTATTGAAGTAAATTTCTTAGCTAAAGAATGTAAGCTCTCTGGCTATCCTATGATTTCAGCTCAAATAAGAGTACAAATTTATGGCAACCATCCCATTCTTACCATCGTGGAATACATTCTCAAAAGATGGAAAGAATGAAAGGTATAACTCATAGTGAAGGGGAAAAATATCATATGGTTCAAATGCAAAAGCATGTATGCATAGGAATTTGGGACTTGAGCAATAATTTGCACCAAGAAAATGCAAAAATGGGAAATCACCTTCTTCAAGACTAGTTATGCAATATTGGTATGGGATCTAGGTGATAATTTAAGTTATGTGAAGATTCAAAGTTTTTCTAAGTTTAGTATCATAGTTGTTGGTAAATTCATCAACCTCTACACCCAGCTAAGAGGAAGATCCAATTTGATCATAGATGATCATAAGGAAACACTATGAATGATAATAGAATTATGTAATTGCAACTCAAAGGTAAAATGCAAGGAACAATGGAATGTCACATCTTGTTTGAAAAAAATGATGGATTAATTCAAAATTAAAGTAAGCAAACTCCTATCATTCTAGTTGGTTACAAATATGATATTTTAGTAGAGTGTAGTCGTCCAAAGTATGACTGCATTGGCACAAGCATGTGAGATGGTGATGGGCAATAAGTTGGTAAATGGTTGTCTTCTACACACAATCAATGGTATGCTAGTTAGGGCACCAACAATTTTCTATTCTTATATGGGTGTTGATTCAGTTGTTAATGTTGTTAATATTGGCAAGATACCCTCTACATGTAATGGGTTAAATAATATTTCCATTAACGGAAAAATTGCTTAGGAAGGAAGAAGATAATGGTGACTTGTTGTATTTGCATTCTCATGTTCCACAAAATAGGGTCAAAGGTCAAGAATTCAACTCCCTAAATGTTGATTGCTATGACATGTTGTGCATGCCTATAAACACACATTCTCAAATGAGAAACATTTTAATATGGAATATGTAAAGAAGTACATAGACCCCTTTATACAAAAATGCTTTTACATTCTAATATGGGAATCCATAGATATTTCAAACACAAGGCAAAGTGTTTGATAATTTCAATATGGGAGTTAGACTCGTCATTTTATGTATCTAGAAATTAAATATAAATGAGTAAGAATATGAAGTACATATTATGAATGCTGACAAGATTACGAGATTTCAATGCCTACAATTCATAAAACTACATGATCCAATGGGAGACAAAGTAACATTTCAAATAATCCATGTTTTAATGGGAGCAAACACAATGACAAAGAAGCATCATAAGAGGCAAGTAGATGAGACTACCAAAGGCTTCATATTGGAAGGCAATAAGCAAGGTAAGAATCAATTTGATATTCTATATTTTTTGAATAATTGTAGTATGGTGTTTAGCCAATTGTTCCTAGGATTGTAGTTAGACAAAGGAGCTCAACAAATAATAAGTTTGGAATTAATTTCCAAACATGAACATCGCCCTTGAATGCACATGGAAGAAATGGAAAAAGAGGGAAAACTATATAGAAGAATCTTGTAACTCCTTTGGTTATAGGTTTATAAATTACACTTTGCAACAATACACACACTTGACAGAAGATCAAATTTGTAAATCTAGACACATATTGGAAAATGTTTGAAGAAAGGTATCACTTTCCATCTCAAGTCACAGTTAAAATACTTACAGTAGATCAAGCTAGTTTTGTTTCAAGTACATATCAAAGAATTCCAAGAGGTGCAAATGTTATTTAATGAAGATCACACAACTTTGACACTTCTTAAAGAATACATTAGATGCTCTAGATTTCTCATTAATAATAAGACTAGTAGCAAAAGCACTGTTATAACCAATTAGATTCATCAAAGGGGAATGGAAGAAGATGTTGTGAAGGTTAAATAAATTGCTCTTATTAAAGGAATATAAGTTGGTATCAAGAGAATCCATAATATTTGAGGAAAGAAGAGCACTACAAAGATAGGTATTGGTAAGTATAAGGAGGAAACAACTTGCATAAAACTTATAAGTGGTATGATTGAAGACTTTGAATGTTTCCTTATTATTGCATATCAAGCCCATGCCCATAATACATTCTACTTTGTGATAAACCCTCCTAAGGGGTTAGATCTCAAATTTGTAGAAGATTTCCAAGAGGAACTTTATAGCCATGTACAAGATAAGGTACAATTATGCAGTGATAAGAAATTTTAGTTACATGGGATGGCTCATGGAACAAGATTTTAGAAATTAAAAATATTTTGATAGGAAATTTTGAAGTCTTCAAAGCAATTAAGGATCTTGATGTCCTAAAGAATGAATCAAATAAATTCTCTATGAATTTTTCCATTGCTACACAATAAATTTTTATAGAAGATATTCCTATGGTTGTCAATCAATTGTGGCTACATATCCACGTTGCAAAATTGTTGATAATAGCATAACCAAATGTCAAAATGGCCAAACTTGCTAGTAAACCAATGACTAATGTATGAAGAATTAGAGGAGGTTATGGCAATTCTTTCCTTACTAATCATTGAGAAGTTTCAAGTAAAACATTTTCACAATTGCAATGAAAATAAGGAGATATGTAACTTATGTTGAGTCACATATCAAATCTGATTACGGATATGATTCATAAGGAGTTAAAAAATGAAACTAAAGTTATTTTCCTTGACTATCTTTATTCAAAGCCACAACTTGCAAGTGGCATTATGCCTTATGAAATAATGAGTTTAACAAAAACTTTCACAATCGTAGAAGTTTCTTCAAGTGCATGTCAAAACAATGTAGCAAACACATGGTGGTGAGAACATTTGGCACTTAAATCAAGCCAAGAAAATATTAAGACTTACACAAATGAAAGAAGTAATCAAATTGAGTATATTTACAAAGGCTTTGTAGAGGATTATGGGTCAACTAGCAAAACGGTTTGAGAGTGAAAAAGTGGATGCATCTCATAAAGAGATTAAAAAGCCTTCAAAGAAACCACATCAACTAACCTTCACAAAATTCATTCAGCTAAACAAGGATTTGAGAACATAGATTTTGTAAGTTTTAAAGGAAGAATTGGGGTCTACTTTGCTTTAGGGAAAAAAAATTGGAGAGGGCTAACTGTAATGTCCCCTTTTCCAAATAAAATCCCATGATGACCTAAAAGCACATTTTCCATTTCCCATGTGGCTTAGGGAAATGAAACAAGGAAATGACTTTATAATATTTAAGTATGTTGTGAGTGCCCAAGTTATGGGATTGCAAGTATTATGTAATAAAGTATAATTTTAAATAGGTTTTGGAAGAAAGGTTTGTGTGCAAGTTTATTTTGGAGGAAACGGAATAAAATTGAAAGATGCTTATTTAAACAATGTTCAAGATTGAGAGTGGTATGCTAGTTTATCCATTAATTTTACTCGAATGGATTGAACACCTCAATGTTCCTCTATCACTAGATATTGGAGGATGGAAACCCCCTAATTTCCATAGCTAGTTGGTTGATGATTAGAGGACAAAAAACCTTTGAACCAAACATGAGAAATTAGGGATTGTAATTGAGCTTCACTAATGTGTTATTCGAGCAACTCCTACAATGCCTATTTGCCTGATTTTTAGGCTTGGCTCTCTTAGCGCCTAGGGTTTGTAATTCTAAGGTGGCTCATGTAGCACTATTGGTTGTAGATTCATCATTTTTTTATAACAATATTGTTGTTGTTCAAAAAAGTTTGGCAAATCAAAATCTGACTGTAAGTGTATTTTTTGTTGTAATAAGAGGATTAATCGATTATTCTGAGTTATTGTATTGATTTTTCTTTTTAAAAAAGTTTATAATTTATGTTTGCATATTTTGTTAATCATAATACCTATTAAAGTAGATTTGATTTGAATTAGGATTCAATTATTGGTGTTTCACATAGTTAAATCAATAGAAATATATAATATCCCTAATTGTAGATATTGTGGGGATGTTCCTTTGTCATGTCACTAAGCATGCACCCAATTCAAATGGTGGGGTCTCGTCATGTTTTTTGTGTGCTACCTCATGAATAATTTGGACAAAACCCCTCCATTAACACCCTTGGTGCTTGTCCTTGCCACTAGGCTGATCTTTTGATGTAGTGCCACATCACAATGGTATCAGAGCCTAGTTCTCAAGGTCGAGCCTTAAGGAAATATTTGGGAAACCCTAAAAAACATTCCCTCGTCATTCCAAAAAATGGGGCCTCACATTTACATTGTGTGCTACCTCATGGATCCTCTAGAGGACAATAACCCCCCCTTAACACCCTTTATGCTTGTCCTCACCACTAAGTCGATATTTTGGTGTAATGGCACATCACAAAAAAATGGCATTATTTCAAAGACTATTTAATATATTAATATTCAGGACTATATAAGTTCATTTAAGATACAAATGAATTTTTGGCAATGTAACTAAAAAGACTAGTGATGGTGCAAATATACTGTCTTTATAGACAGTGGCAGTGCCTCTACCTAGCAATTTTGTAATGATTACAGACCAGTACTATAATTCTAGCATTTTTTGTAACAATATTTTATATAATACTTGATCTATAGGCTACTACTTTTTATCGTAAAAAAATTCCATTTAAGCTATCCCAGTTCTTTCCAATAACAATAGTAATTCAAACATGAAAAGTTTATATTTTAAATATATTGAAAAGGGAAACCAACGTCACAAGCACTTTATAGTATAGAGAAAATATCAAAATGTTATAATGGTAGCTAAAAAAGACAAAGACAACACATATGTAGCATAATAGAAAACAATTGTAGGCAAACTACCTCAACAATACAACTAGAGGTCCACATCCTACTTGATGCCTAACCTTATCTTAGCAATCCACACACCCTTAGCCCAAGTATGGGAATTATAACTTATTTAGGAAGACATATCTTCCTTCTTTGGACAATCATCCAAGACATATAATTATCAAAGTCATCAAACCCGGGAAAAAGATGAGGTGAATCCTTTGCTGATGACACCACCCAAGTCACATCTCTCAATGAGAAAGAGAGTGATCAAAAATTTCTAGATCTACCAGGTTGGGTATTGCCACAACAATGGGTTACACTTTCTAGGACATCCTATTTTTTGTTGAAATCACATATTTTTAGAAAATATAATGATTTAAACCTTGAAAGGTTTCATTTAAAGGATTTTAATTAAAAAGGGTTTGATCAAACCCCCTTAGATAGAACCCTGCCAATTTTAAACCATATCTATAATGGAGTCTCCTCTACACCTATCAAAATGTTGATAAAAAACTACTTTTGATTTACCTTTTGGGGGATCAAATGAATTCAGTTAAAATTTATGTTTTGTAAGTATGTAGTCTTTATTATAAGCTTCCCAAAAAGTATAATTTTAAATATATTAATTTGAGTATTATATTTATTTTCTATTTCTTGTGAATGTAGGTTTTTCACCAAAAATCGAACTCTTTGTTTTGTACATGTGGAAAAATAGTAGATTACCAAAAAAAATATAAAAAATATCTATGCTCTTGGTATTGATGTCCTTAATCCAACAAAAAAAAAAAAAAAATTTGATGCATACAAAAGAAATTGTGTTATACAATAAACTTGTCTAAATTGTAATTGGTTTGACTTCAAAACTTAATCAAGAAAAAAATATTTAATAGAACACTATGAAACCAAACAGTTGAGCTTGTGATATCAGAAGTTGGCAAATCTAAATTCAAAAAAAAAAATAGAATCTTGGGCGGAGGCTAGCTTGATTGGCTAAAGCATCATGTTACAAGAAAGATAACATGAGGTCTAGTCTCCCCCCAAACTCCGTGGCATCGAGGGTGGGCCAAGCCAAGCACTCATGTGAAAAAAAAGTTTACCAAAAGCACCACAAATTTATAGGGATGGATAACCCCACCACCCCCGCAGCCTAAAAATAATATTATCCCTTCAGAAAAATAGTTGTTATACAAGAACATCACTTTTAAAAATGCTATTTATTGTTAAAAAATAGTTATCAAGGAGATGGAAAATAAATGCAATTTGATTCAAAAAAATTAAAATATGTGACGAATCTACAAAAAAAATGTCGTCACAAATCACTAGTTTGTATCATCTTCAATTCCCTCATGGTTTAGCAGCCTATAGGTGTTTGAAAGTGAAGATTTAGTTAAAAAAGTTCAGTTCAATGTCAAGTTTGGCCAAAAAGTGTAACCCACTATTGTGGGATCACTTCCCTAGATTTGTAAGCAAAAATGATAAAGTGCCCCCCCACAACTACCACGAGGGCAAAGGGACTTGACAAGGAAACTGATTCAACCTAGTAAGGAGGCTCCCAAACCAAGGATAAAATAGTTGCACCAGCCCCAATCAATGCCACCATCAAAGGAGTCACTTGGGCCACACCAAAATCTGCCCCTACAAGACTAGAAGCTTCAACATCCTCAAAAGAAATAATCAAATGTTCAAGGAGGGAATTCTACTGCCACAATTTCAAACCCGCATTCCTATGTGAGTACGAGAACAAATAGAGGCAAGATGTCTAATAGTGAAGAATTTTCTACAATGAAACAAAATAACCTCATAATCAAGTGGTTGGGTCCATGTCCTATCCTCCTACATAAGCACAATATCCCTAGGAAGAGCCTTGGAAGTGTCGATGTCCACTAGAAGATGGACAAAAATAGAGTGGTTAATGTTGGCAGTTTTAATAGAATCCACCTTCAAAAATATACCAATAACATTGCTAATATCGTCAAAGCATGAGTCTTCCCAAAAGGGGAGGTTAGGCAATCTAACCAAAATAGATGTAGTATTTGACGGTTCTATGTGAGGGTTGAAAGAGGGAAATCATGGCTTGAGATAGAGTGAATGCATACCCGACATCCAAAGCCTACCCTCCAATGTTG
>VDFB02390424.1:0-15165 GCA_007258455.2 Sequoia sempervirens | reverse complement strand
GATCATACAATCTTGGAAGAAATCAAACCAAATGACACCACCAAGAAGAGGACACATCACAAGATAAAAGAAAAGTCACGCCATGGAATTTTTTCCAAAAGATGTCATCTATGTATGCCCCCACTTTAAAGTGGTTGCTACACCATCACTATGAGAAATTTCTTTAAAGTATCTAATGATAAATGAAAGTAGACATGAGAGCCAACTTGGAAATCCCTATGCCAAGTCCTATGTTTCCAAATTGAGCTATATCATGAATAAGTACATCACATGCGAGTCGACTTAAGGCATGTCATCCACATCCCAAGCTTGCTCTTTTATTTTCATGAAAGGTTAACGACTATCCAAAAGAGACAATGACAAGTGACATATGGGGATAAGACCTCCTAACCCCTTGCCCCCACTTATTGCAGGACAAAGGTGAGCTGTGAATGGATGATTATATGCTGCTCCTTGAGATGAATGTAAAACATGCAACTATGGAAAGGAGCAACAACCAATGTTATTTAATTTGATGAGTAAACAATGTCTTTGCTTGATACATATGTAATGAAATATCTATTAGCTTAGGATGTACCAAGGTTAAAGTGTTCTTGCAAGAATTGTTTGTGATAGTGTTGACATTGAATGAAGGTTTTGGTTTTGAGGGACAATAACCAATATCATTAGTTATTTTTTTCATGTTAGGCTTTATAGGGACATGGATACATTGTTCTATAGCATTGCATGCTTCCATAAGTTGCTTCATAAGTTCAAAAAATTCTTCCAAATTTTTTTGTCACTTTTGTTGGATTTGGTGGTTGTTTAATTGCCTCAAAGTTTGTCTTGGATGTTGTCTTTTCTTTTAAGGATGCTTTTGGCATTACCTCTTTTTCTCTTCCCTTTTTAGATTTTTTTAATTATCATGTATTCCCCCACAGATGTAGAAATGAAATCAACGATTTTTGAAGCTTCTTCCAATAACTTCATGGCTTCTTCAATTTCATTTTTCCTTTCTATATCATTTTTCTTGATACTGATCATAACACATGTAACCTTTTCATTTTGAGGAGTAGAAGGTGACTTTCCATAAGGTCCTAACATTTTCTTCAAGGTTTCATGATTGTCAAAGAATTCCCATGATGGTGGTAAATCTATATCAAGCAATTTGGGATGCTTCGAAGTGAGGTTGATTTTTGGTTTGCATGTTATAGTGTTGATGTTTGGTTGCACCATGATATTCTGCATAGCAGGAGAGTTTTTAGGAGATAAGAAAACAAGATGTTGACCACATTTCATTAATAGGTTTTTTATAGTAACTTCATGACAAGGAGAGGAGGCATCAAGAGAAGAAAAATCATCACATTCATTTTTTTTAATGATTGGATACTTTTGCTCAATTATGTATTCTTGGATGGGGGAAACATTAGGAAAGGGGGAAAGAATATTCTCATGTCTTTCAATGAATAGTTCATCTAATCCCAAAATATCTTCTTCACAAGTAGGAGAAACATTAGGAGAAGAACAAGTATGATTATCATGACTATTTGTGATCACATCACTTTTGTCAATAATGTCTTCCAAAATAGGGGAATAAAGAGAATTGTCATAGGTCTAAAAGGTTTGATCATCTAATGCCAACATATCCTCCTCATGCAAATAATGTGATTGTCATGATTTCTCACAAAAAAAATCTCACAAATAGGAGAGGAGTTAGAAGATGAATGCAGACTAGGTAGAGTGATGTTAAGAGATGTGTTTATGATCTCATTCTTTTGTGCCACAATATTTTCCAAAGTAGGAGAAGTTATGAAAGAGTAGATTTCAAAATTTTCATGATTCTCAATGGTTGTATCTTCTAGCTCCAAAATATCTGTCACATGTAGGATAAATTCTGGACACCAATTTTGGTATCCAAGGGTTCTCTAACTCTTCTAGGGTTTTTCACCTAAAAGGAGAGAAATGGACCCAAAATGTGTAATTTCTACACTCAAAATCAATGCAAGGATGGATGCAATATGCTTAAATATGATGTCTAAATGTAGAGAACTAGTAAAAGATATTGATTATCGAATGAAAACTAAATAAATGCACCTTGTTTGAAACCATATTGTGATATGCGAAAACACCTAGAAAAAGGAATAGAAATGCAAATATAGTAGAACCGGGAAATAAAAAATAGAAAGAATGCACTTGGAAATGTTATTGATCCTTAAATTTTTTCCTACTAGGAAACTTATGCCATTCTTGGTGACTTAGTCCTAGGTTTGGAAAACTACTCCAGAGCCTATTTCAGCCAAATGGGTATCCAAATCTATAAAAAACTCTAAAAAATAGGTATAGTGGGACTAAGCTGCCACTATTGGTAACTTAGTCCACTTCTAAATTTCTAAAAATCTAAAAGTGGAAATGAAAGCCCTCAATCTACACTTTAGTTCTTGATAGGTGTCCAATTTTGAAACTCTAATTTTCGGCACTATAATTGACTTTTTGTTGATATTTTGACTTTGGAAACAAGGAGATTCCTTCAAAACCCTTGCAACTTAATCTTTAATGATCTCCAAGTCTTCAAGGTGCCTAAATCTATAAACACACAAGGAGAGAGAGAGAAATATTGAATGTTAGGGCATGGGGGTTTGTGTTGGTCAAACCCCTTTTTAGGTAATTAAACCAAAATGAAGAAATAATGTAATGAAGCATGAAAAAATGGAGTTAGAGACTTCCCATGATGGTAGATCTTGATTTTTTATAGCAATAGATGAAGAATCTACCCTTGAATGCCCTTGAAAGCTATCTTGATGACTTAAAATGCTAAAACCCTAGCTTTCTTTACTTGAGGTGGAAGATAAATGATGAATAAGTTATGAATTAGGGTTTAAAGGCTTTTATTTATAGGAAATCCACCTAATTTTCCCATTAATTTGATCCCCAAGGTTGACATGAAGGAAAAATAAAATTAAAATCCAATTTTTCCCACTCGAACCTCTAAAATAGCCCAAATGGGACTAATTCACCAGGCTGCACAACTTAGTCCCACCTGGATGGGACTAATTTTCCCAGATGGGTGACTTGGTCCCACAGGGGTAATTTTTCTAGCTAGATTGTCGGGGAATGAAGAAATTTGGTTTATATGATGATTTTATCAGGTATTTGATCAAATTAAGCCTCGGGTGCACTATATGGGGTCTTGGTGGCCTATTAATGATGATGTAAAGGGTAATTAGGGATAGGGACAAAAATTTTAATGTGAAAGTGTGATTAAATACACTTTACAACATTAAAATGAGGTACACATAGCCTAGAAAGGCACAAAATCCACTGTGAATGTGTAAAACACATTACAACACTAGATTGGAATTAGGTTTAGTTTACAAGCCTTCTAGATTAATGTGAGAATGCCATTAAATTATACATTTTATAACATTGAATTAGGGGAAAAATAGGTCTATTAGTCTAGAAAAGTGTGAAAGTATTTTACGCCTTTACAAGACATCGTTAAATGCCTTTTATTCAGTTTGCAAGGGTCCAAGACCTAATGTGGATGTGTAAAACACCTCACAAAACTAGATCAAGATGCCATTAGGTCCAATTTATCATCAATTATTCCCATATCAAGCAAGGTATACACTTTTGGTGACACACTAAGCCCCCACTTTAGTGAGAGGATGAACTTGCTTCAAACTAACACTAAAGTAGACATTCAATAGGAGTCCAATCGTACCAATGTGGATGACAAAGATCAAGGCATCGGTCAAGCCCCTAGGATCCAAGATCCTAAGTCAAGCCAACATAAGCATGAAAGCACACACACAAGGTGAATGGTTTGCAATAGACAAGATACATGATCATGCAATGACAATAACTAGAAGGAAGAGAAAAGTGAAAATAAAAAGGTGGATCAAGCTTCAATCATTTGTCCAACACATTGTGGATCAGATCTAGGTTATTTTTCCAAAAATGCATACTCAGTTAGAGGCAATGAAAGTCTTTGTTGTCTGCTGGGTCAGAAGTCCTAAAAGGTGAGACACATAAGACTAATATGTGCTCACACACACATAAGTGGCTATGGGGAAAGTCATGCCTCAGAATGGGCTTCCTACTCAATCATACCAAAGTTAGACCTGATAAATTTAATAAGGTGCCACACAAAAATGATCTTTGAGCTCCATGAGGTAAGCAAAACTTTGTATGCTTGACACTCATAGACATTGCAAATGCAAAATGGTGTAAGGAATGTTCAAGTGGATTTTGCTTGGTTTTGTGCAAGGTATCATCTTAGGGAACATTGTGCCTAATGTATCCAAGAGAGGATGTGTCAAAGATGTATCACGTTCTTGGAGGGAATCAAGCCCAATGACACCACCAAGAAAAAGGATGCATCACAAGAAGAAATAAATTGCACAATGAAACATGATGAGTGTCTATGTATGCCCCCTCTTTAAAGCAGTTGCTAACACCATTACTATGAGAAATTGTTTTAAAGTAGAAGAAGATATGAGAGCTTAGTCAGAAATCCCTATGCCAAGTCATATGTTTCTGATAAGCTACGTCATAAAAAAAAAAAGTAGTATGTCACCTACGAGCCAACTTAAGGCATATTGTCCACATCCCAAGCTTTCTCTTATATGTTCATGAAAGGTTAACGGCTAGCCAAAAGAATCAATGAAAAGTGACATACGAGGACAAGGCTACCTAATCCCTTGCCCCCACATAGCACAGGAAAAGGATGAGCCAAAAATGATTGATAAGATGCATGCTAGAGTGAAAATTATTATCAATTAGAGGGTTAGGTGTCCCCACATAAGGAAGAACACCAAACTCCTTAAAATGTTCTATTTTACTACTCAAAGCCCTACATTCATTAGTAGAATGACCATGAACTCTATGATAGGAACAAAATAAACTCTTGTAATAAAATTTATTTTGAGTTCTTGGAGGAGTCTCGACAAGATACCCTCTTGATCAATGGTAAAAGGTGCTCCTGTGGTGTGCGACAAAGATACTTATTAATTAGTACAATATGCCATACTTACGCAAGACTTAATTAGTGCTCCTTTGTAGGAGGGTGTAAAATGTAATGAATTCAAATCATTAGTGTTTTACGAGATGACATTGACATTAAGCGAAGATTTACTTATTTGTTTCATTTTAGGAAAAGGAGAACAATCAATACCACTAGTGTCTATCAGTTCGAGATGTACTACTATTAGAGTGGGCTTAGAGGAATCTTGTGTGATAGTGTTGATGTTGAGTGAAGGTTTGGTGATTTCTATCAAAGGACAATAACCAAGACCATGAGTTGTTTCTTGCATATTAGGATTGATGGGGACATGGATACCTTATTCTCTAGCACCACATGTTTTCCACTATATCCAAGTTGTTTCATAAGTTCATAACCTTTTCCATAAATATTTTTCATTGCTTTTGGATCGGGTGGTTGTTCATTGTTGTGTTCATTGAAGTGTGTTGTGTAATCTATTATGTTTTGGACTAAAGTGGTCGAGGTGGATTCTTTGGAAGGGTTTTCTAAGTTTTGTGTTGTCATGACTGTGTTTTCGTTTCCCTCGGTTGAATCTTTGTTTATGATCTTGTTCTCGCCATGAGTGTTGGTGTAAAGTATAAGGAACCCCAATCATTGTATAATAGCTTTGTGACTTGTTCGATATGTTGTTGTTTGTCTTTCTATTGTATGGGCTCCACTTGTGTAGTTGATGTTGATGTCTTTCTTAGTTTTTCTCAAGTTGTAAGACACTATAAGGCCCAAAATCAGCGTTGAGTGTGTATACTTTGTTCTTGTGGATGTATTCCATTTTACGATGAAGAGTGGAAGGCACACCATTCATTGTATGAATCCATGGTCTGCTTAAAATGAGATTATAGGAAAGATTGTTAGGTATAACATGAATTGGTGTATCTAATGTAACCTCCCCAACTGTAAGAGGCAAAGTGATCACACCAAGTGGTTATTTTCCTACATTGTCAATTCCACTGATAGATAAAGATGCAGGTTGAATGTTTGATTTATTAATTCCAAGCCTATCCAAAATGGTTACACTACACATATTAGCTCCTAAGACATTGTCAACAAGGGTTTTCTTTATCTCTTTTATTTTGCATTGAGATATGATTATGAAAACTCCATTTTATTTTTTACACTTCCAAAGGGGGGAGTTCACTTTGGTGGAAAACAATGTCAGCATTCAATCCTTGAATTATGGTTGTGATGTCATTTGGTTGTGCATTAGAAGGGATAGGAATTTTTTTTAAGGCCGTTTGAAGCATAGTGTGATAGATTGGTGAATTTTGAATTAAATCCCATAGGGATATCTTTGTAGGAGTATTCTTAAGTTGTTCAACAAGATCATACACCTGAGTAAATTGAGGATCTCTAGGAAAAATGGGATTAGGAAAAGATAATGGTGTTGGGTTGGGTTTTTGTGGTTGTTGATTATTTATAGTGTTATATGTATGAGCAACGGTATTATGACTTGGTTTCATGACACATTATTCTAAGGTGGGTAAACGATAAGGTCAAGTTTGTTGGGAATGTGAGGTTTGTATGATGGTGGATAAAGGATGAGTTCAGGTTGGTTTTGAGTTTGTTGCTTTTGTGAAGGTGGGTAAAGGATTAGAGGATTCTTAGTATGTCCCACAGGGTATGTATGAGGTCCATTGATCGAGGGGGATCTAATGGACACTTTCACATTCATAACCTCAACAATCTTGGTTTGATGTATCTCTAATAAAGGGAAATCTAGAATCACCTTTTTATCGTTAGCGAAGGAAGACACATTTCCATTCTCTAATACCATGGTATTCTCCCTAGGAGGAGAATTTTTAGGAGAACTACAAATCAAATGTTCTTGACATTCATAGATTGGTTCTTCTAAAATGACTTCATCGCAAGTAGGGGAATGATCAATGGTTGAATTATCTTGCTCAATAAGGGTTCTCCTAGGTGAAAAGGGACAATTAAGATTCTCATGACTCTGATTGGTTGTGTTTTCTAGCATCAAAGCATCTCCCTTACAACTAGGGGAGATATAAGTATGATTATCATGATCATTTACAATTTCATTCCTTTGTTCCCTAATGTCTTCCAAAATAGGAGAGGTAGGGGAAGGATCATAAAGAGGGTTATCATAGATCTTGAAAGTTTTCTTATTTAACACTAACATATCCTCTTCACTATCACAAGAGGGGAAGATGCTAGAAGATAAACATAGGTAGGTTTCAATGGTATCAAGTTTTTTTGTGTGATCATCATGATTACTTATCATTATGTCCTTTTGTTTAGTAATGTTTTGTCTAATACGAGAGGTAAGACCTGAGAGAAACAACTTGGATTTTAAAAACTCTCATCAATTGGTTCTTCTAGCACTATAATCTCTTCTTCACAAGTGGGAGAGATAATAGGAGAAGAACAAATGTGATTGTTATGATTATCCAAGGTTTCTTTCACTAGACTAACCTCTCTCACAAAAGGAATACAAGGAGAGGGAGCGATGATGAAAAAAAATAGAGGCGAAAGGACCTCATATGCATATGAACTTAACAAAAATTTCTTACAACACACAATAAGATGTAAAAATAGAACATGAAATATGATAACTATATATTTTTGTAATGAAAACATGATGTAACGATTATTCTACAAACTTGAAATGTAACCATGCTAAAGCAAACATGCAAATGATGAATGCAATTTTTTTTAGATTTTAAGGATGATAATGGGCTGATTATGCTATGTAACAATATGAGAATGCAAACTTGAAATTTAAGCCATGCATGAAATGGGCTGATTATGCTAATTTTAGCTAGATCTAATGAAACATGCATTCTAGAGAAACTCATCCAACTGATACAGATAGGTAAGGGCAGCAAACAAAAGCTTTAAAATAGGGTTTTTAGTTTTGTAAAAGGTTGTTTCAAGGGTGAAAAGAGACTAAGTCACCCAGGGTGGCAAATTAGTCCTAGTAGGGATTTTTTTTAGATTTTTAGATTTTTTTGGTAGATTTTTATGATTTTCAGATGCATAGATGTAGCTATAGTGTGAAAATGTAGAATTTTGTTGTTTTCTAATGAAATATGATGCAAAAATGCAAGCTATATGAGCTTTTCACTAATGTAATTTTTAAAACCCTAGGATGTAATTAAATAATGCAAAATCTAATGCAATTTTGATGCAAGTTAAACCTAGGATTCAAACACACTTGAAATCAGAAGTAAAATGTTTGAAAGTTAGGTTCACCAAAATGTGGACACCGATTTTGGAATCCAAGGGTTCTCTAACTCTTCTAGGGTTTTTCACCTAAATGGAGAGAAATGGACCCAAAATGGATAATGTCTACACTCAAAATAAATGCAAGGATGGATGCAATATGCCTAAATACGATGTCTAAATCCATAAAATTGGTAAAATCTATTGATTATCGAATGAAAACTATAGAAATGCACATTTTTTGAAAACACATTGTGATATGCAAAAAAAACTAGAAAGAGGAATAGAAATGCAAATATAACAGAACAAGGAAATAAAAAATAGAAAGCATGCACCTTGAAATGTGTTGCAAACTAGAATGGAGACTGGAAATGCTGCTAATCCTAAAATTTTGGCCTACTAGAACACTTATGCCATTTTGGGTGACTTAGTCCCAAGTCTATAAAACTGCTCCAAAGCCCATTTCAACCAAATGGGTATCTAAATCTATAGAAAACTCTAAAAAAAGGTAGAGTGTGTCTAAGTCACCACTATTGGTAAATTCAAAAGTGGAAATGGAAGCCCTCAGTTTGCACTTCGGCTCCTGACAAGTGTTCGGTTCTGAAACTTTGATTTTTGGCATTGTAATTGACTTTTTGTTGATATTTTGACTTTGCAAACAAGGAGATGTCTTCAAAAACTTTGAAACTTAATATTTAATAATCTCCAAGTCTTCAAGGTGCCTAAATTTGCAAACATACAAGGAGAGAGAGAAATGTTGAATGTTAAGGCATGAGGGTTTGCCTTGGTCAAACCCCTTTTTAGGTAATTAAACCAAAATGAAAAGATAATGTAATGAAGCATGAAACATTGGAGTTAGAGACTTTCCATGATGATAGATCTTGATTTTCTACAACAATAGATGAAAAATCTTCCCTTGAATTCCCTTGAAAGCTATCTTGATGACTTAAAATGCTAAAACCCTAGCTTGCTTTACTATAGGTGGAAGATAAATGATGAATAAGATGAATGAGTTATGAATTAGGGTTTAAATGCTTGTTTTTATAGGAAATTCTAGCTATATTGTTGTGGAATGAAGAAACCAGGTTTATATGATTATTTTATTAGGTGGGTATGTGCAAAAAGTGGCAATATGATGGGTATGTGGCTGATGACTTTTTTTTACCCAAAATTGATGAAATGAAAAGGGTTTTTAAAGGAGATTATCAGATTTCCACCAATATAAATTATGCTTTACTTTGAATTTAATAAGTAATTATTATTCATTTTCTATTTGATTTATGACTAAAGTCCTAATTGATATGCTAATTGAAAAATATCTTATAGCTTTCAATGTGGTACTCACATTTTTTGAATCCTAAAACATGGCTCACATCTGCGTTTCTTTGCATACCATAGGATTAAAGTACCAAAATTAAATTTCAGAAGTTTTGACTGCTAAGGTGGTTAGACATACGAGTTTTTATATATTTAAAAATTTGTAATAAAAAAATCATAATTAATTATTTACTTGGAAAAAAATTACAAAAAAACATGCATCACATCTGGATATGAGTGCTCTACTTAGTTCTAAAATATTCACGGGAATTGGACATTCCAATAGGTGACTAATATCTCTCTATGGACGTTCATTTACTTGTCAAACCAGGGAACATATACTTTAAATGGCGCAGCACAATATATGCACTAAGAACTAGTTTTGGTCAAAACTTAGTAGAAATAAATACTAGAAAAGGAATTCTATCTACGCTACAGGAAGGTAATATGAAGTTCTTTAACTCAACTATGATTTGATTAAAATAGAAACCATAATAGCTACATTTGAAACACAAACTATGAACTAACTATCTTTGCGGGGAGCGAACTGTAGGGATGGATTCCCTATCTTTGCCGAGAACTTTCGACATAGGGATGGATTCCTATCTTTGAGAATTAATACAAAATTTGAGTTTGTATGAAAACTTCAAAAGATGAAAGCTAACTAAAGATCAGCAGAAAAGAACTGACTAACTAAGCAACTCTGAGATACATACTACTAAGTGGGGCCCCTTAGCAAGCATCTACTGATTACGTAGGTGTTGAACTCAGAACTTCATCAAATTTTATTCATGAAAACATAATGGTATACATTGCTTTGTTGATATAAACTAACAACAAACTCTGTCTCTTGTCAAACAGATTCTGTTTTTCATTATCATACTGACTCTTACATGATATCTGCTATCTTTCTATCACTATGCTTCTATCTTATTCTAACTATCATCTCCCTTCTCACTCGCGCAGGAGTACTTTATTTAAAATCAGGAGAGCAACTAACTAACCTATTAAAAAGAAGGCGTGGAAGTAAAGTATCCCAGAATCAAGGAACAAACTTCATAAATGAATTTATGCGTTCAACCCGATTCAGAGAGAATCTAGCACTCCACTTTTTCCAGATTGATTGTCATTAAAATTCTTTCCCATGGTTTCGGTCAAAGAGTCTTGTGGAGCTTCCTCAAAGATCATCTTGAGGAAATGGACTTTCTCTTTGCAAGGCGAGAGATAATTTGCATGACTTCGATCATTCTTCAACAACCTACGAAACAAAAGGTAACAGATGTGAAAGAAAAGGTGTATGGCACATACACAATATCCGTTCATTAATCACACATTTAAATCTATTTCATCATTCAAAAACTGTATGCGATATACCAATCATTTAGGGAGTCAACGGGGTAATAAATGTAGTCAAGTCAACACAATAAGCTACAGGAATATGAAAATGTTTTGCTACAGGATATCCCCATAAAAGGTTTCAAAAGAGTTTTAAACAACCACGAATAACAAAATTAAAGGCATTAAAATTTCATCATAATATCCAAACTATGAGCATATTTTGGGCTCATCACATCACATCTGGACATGAGTTCTCTACTTATATTTAAAATATTATTAAAAAATATTATCATTTTCTTGTAGTTAGGGTGGTCAAATAGACACCTACTTCTTATTTTTTCCCTAAAATTTAAGTACTACTACATTGAAATTTCAAAATTTGCACCAAATAGATTTTTTTAAAATAAACCTAGTAGTTTAGAAACTACATTCAATTTTCTACAGATTCCATTTTTACATATTTTTGAAATAATATAGATAGGTTATTCTATTTTTTACGTCAAGTTGCCTAACTCTGATTTTTCTATTTTTTTGCCACTTAAGGGCCTATTTTTTCCATGATGATCCTGCACATACCCAGGTATTTGATTAAATTAAGCCTTGGGATGCACAATATGGGGTCTTAGGGGCCTATTAATGATTATGTAAAGATTAATTAGGGATAGGGACACAAATTTCAATGTGAAAGTATGATTAAATACACTTTACAACATTAAAATGAGGTCCACATAGCCTAGAAAGGCACAACATCCAATGTGAATGTGTAAAACACATTACAACACTAGACTGCCCAATTAGGTTTAGTTTACAAGCCTTTTAGATTAATGTGATAATTCCATTAAATATATTTTATAACATTGAATTAGGGGAAAAATAGGTCTATTAGTCTAAAAAATTATGAAAGTCTTTTACAACACTTTACAACACCTTTACAAGACATTGTTAAATGCATTTTATTTAGTTTGCAAGCATCCAATACATGATGTGGATGTGTAAAAGACCTCAAAACACTAGATCAAGATGTCATTAGGTCCAATTTATCATCAATTATTCCCATATCAAGCAAGGTATACACTTTTTGGTGACACCAAAATATTGGGTGAAGAGTAACTATGATTACCATGATTTTCTATGTTTTCATATTCTTCTATCACTTCATTCCCACAAATAGAAGAGATATTAGAGGGTTTGGAACTATGGAGTGTGTCAATATTATTATTCTCTTGCTCTAAGAGAATATCATAACTAGGAAAGATATTGGAAGGATGACTATCATTCTTTTTAATAAGTTCATAGAAAACTGAATGCATGATGTTTTCCCGAAGATTCTTGTGATCTTCTTCACCAATAGGAGAGATGTTTGGAGAGGGGGAAATTTGATTGTTTTCCATAATTTCATCCTTTTTCTCTAAGATCTCAGCCACTTATTCCATAATGTCCACCATAGTAGGAGAGCTTTTAGGAAAGTGACAAACAATAGGTTCATCACATTTCCTGGTTGGATTTGATAAAGTTGCTTCATTGCTCATAGGAGAGGCATCAAGAGAAGGATAACTAGGAGTTTCATGGTTACCAATGATTGGAATTTTTTGTTCAAATAAGTCATCCCACATGGTAGGGGCATTAGGAAAGGGAGGAATAAGATTCTCATGAGTCTCAATGAGGATATCTTGTAACACCAAACTATCTTCTTCATGTCTCGAGAAGATATTAGGAGAAGAAAAGGTTTGATTGTCATGATTATCTACATTTACATCCTCATGTTGTAGAATGTCTTCTTGAGTGGGAGAGGTAGGATTTTCATAGCTCTTAATAATATCCTCTACACAAATGTGTTTTTCATGATCATTTAGGATTGTATCCTTGTGCACTAAAGCATTTTCACAAGTAGGGGACGTGTTATGAGATGAATGGAGACTAGGTAAGGTAGGGGACTTGATCTCACCTTTGTGTGTCATAATGTCTTTATAAGGGGGGCATAAGGAAGACAAACAATACTTTCATGATCTTCAATGATTGTGTCTTCTTTCATCAAGATACCTTCATCACTAATCAAAGAGATATCGAGAGAATAACAAATATGATTATCAATGCTTGCATCCTTTTGTGTCAAACCTTTAGTGGATGATTTTAATGAGAGGAATTTCTTAAGGGATTAATTTAACATGTCTAATTCATTACTACTAAAGTGCTTGGATGATATGCTTTTTCTAAATTTAAGCATTTTTTGAATTGTTTCTTTTGATGTTTTTTTCTTTTTTGTTTTCACTTTCTAATGAATTTGATGTAAATGAAATAGGAGCTAATGCTGAAAATGAAAATTACAAAAGTCTAATGCTATCCATAATTTCCATGAATGTATATAATTCTATTTATAATGACTTAAATGTAATAGAAGCTATGAAAACTTAAAATGCAATGTAAAGACATAAGATGAGCATGCAATATCAAGGCAAAGGACTAGGCATACATGCAAGGCATTCTTGAACCAGTACAGCTTCAGGCAAATTACAGACATCAAGGTCTTGGTTATTCCTCAGACAACAAATCAAATGATGTCAATGGTACCTCCTCGATATTAGGGGCAACTTTGTCAGAAACAAATGTCAAAATGGAGTCCATGAGAAATCCTTGTCATAAGATTGCTACCAACACTCCCTCCACCCACACCATGAACCGTCATTCTATCATGAATCAACCTCCCCTTTGGGACCAACAAAAACAAAAGTCTTACAAATAGAAGATCAAAATCAAATGTCAAAGGCCATTGAATCAAACAAAAGGACAAGTGGACAAATGAAATTAAAATGGATCCCAAAGAAAGACGGATCGAACAAAGACACCCAGTCAAATGCAAAAGTCAATCACAATGTGGAGCGACAAGGCAAGAGGACTCCCACATATAACACATGTCCACCTCCTTCAAAATGGTCATCAAGCAAGGCATCTAAAAGTGTTGGTTCCAAACACCATCCCTCCAAAATCCGTCATCCAACATCCCAAGTTTGGAAAATAAAAAGTCATTCATCTAAATGTCCAAACAACCTTTCCATGTCTACCATCATTCATCATAATCCTACATGTCGCCTAAAGTCCAAAAATCCTACGTCACAAATCCGTCATGTCATGGCAGCAACTCTTTACCACAAGGACTCTCATGGCACTCTATTGCGATGTGCATATTTTGATAAGGCCAACTCTAGTATCAAAAAGGATCACAATGATATCAATCAATTGTATACAAGTGCTACAATCCTGACAAGACAACTCCTTCAGCAAGGTCATTATTGGCATATCATGGCACCAGTCTCTACATCGGCACCGTCAGTGGATTCAGAACAGTTAGTGGTTATCTAAAGCATCCAGGCTATCCACAAAATCAGAAATACAAAAAAAATTAAAAAAATTAAAAAATCATCACCCTGATGAAAACTTGGCAAATAGGCATCTTGGTGACACCAAAAAAAAATCAAAAAAATCAAAAAAATCAAAAAGTCAAAAAAAAATAGTAAAGAGAAAAATTTCATCCAACGGTGAAAACTTGGCAAACAGGCGCCTTGGATAAGTACCATGATGAAAACCTGGCAAACAGGCGTCATGTGTAAAATAAATCGTCTATGTGGACTCTTACACTTGGGGGCAACTCGTCTCATTTCCCATGCCTTCCTCATGACATTGACATCCATCTAAGCCCTATCATTTCCGTCCATTTTCCCACCTACCTTGGTCTTGACATAAAAATAGCACACATAAATCACGCTTTGAGGAAAACTCTTGACATGTCTATCCTTAAGTCATACATGATTCATAAAACATCATGTCATTGACCGTCATAGTCTTATTGTCATTATACGACATAGTCCTTAAAAATCATATGACAATTCCATTAATCTCATGTCTCCTATCTTTTACCAAGGCCACCCCCTATACTTTCTTTCCCTTGTCAAACGGTCTAAGGATAATCATCATCCCATCTAGTCCTAACCAATTCATTCCAAATGCAATGAGTCCAATTCATACAAGCGCATTATCCAAAACATTACTTGACTGCATTCCTAGCTCGGCTGTAGACCTCCATACTTTCGTCACTTTATTGTCATTGTCCTCACGTTGTTTTGGGATGCGTCCTTCCCATGTCAAACAATGTTGTCATCACTTGTCAATTGGTATTCAGCTTGACTAGGGGCACAATCATGTTTGTCCTTGGATTCTCATATGTAGGCATCAGTCATATGCATTTTTCACTATCCTCTTAAACGTCAAAATCCAAATAAATCATAAAACAACAAAAAGACAAAAACATGGAAAAA
>VDFB02390423.1:0-44330 GCA_007258455.2 Sequoia sempervirens | reverse complement strand
TAAGGGGTTCACCACCAAGTTAAGATTTGGAAAAACAAATGAAATGTAAGATGTAATGTAAGATGTACTATTAGACCCTAATATGATGCAAAGCTTCACTAAATGACCTAAAAATGCAAACTAATGAGGGGTTCACCACCAAGTTAAGATTTGGAAAAACAAATGAAATGCAAGATGTAATGTAAGATGTACTACTAAATCCTAATATGATGCAAAGCTTCACAAAATGACCTAAAAAATGCAAATAAAACAATACAGAATGAAATGTGTGCACCTTGAAATATGAAGATGGCTAGAAAGAGCTCTGAAATGCTAGAAATTTTGATTTTAATGTTGACTGGGACTCATTCACCAAGCTGGGAAAATCAATCCAAAATCTGGGTTTCTATGTGGGAACGAGAATCTGGCAAATGGGTATTTGAATCTACAAAAATCTAAATTTTGACCAAAACTGGGACTAATTTGCTAGAAGTAGCGAATCAGTCTAGTTAGGGTTTTCTAGAACTTCAAGATATGAATCTGCTCTTCTCATTCTACTCAATCTGCTTCTTTAGGTTTCTGGATATGAATCTCTATAAATCAACTTGTAGGTGTTCTCCAATGTTCTACAATGCTTGATGACAACTTTCACAACTTTAGGCACTTTGACCACTTTCTCCAATATTTCTCTTCAATGTGTCTTCAATCTAAACCTACAAATCACACACTAAGGAGATGTAAAAATGTTATTTTTTTAGTGGATAGGGGTTTGCCTTGGTCAAATTACTTTTTGGTAATCAAACCTTGAAATAGAATGAAATAAGAATGGAGAATGGTGAATGAACAAAATATGGTGTTGCAACTCACCAAACGCTAGCAATGAAGTGTTGCAAAAATGTATGAGATGGCTCCAATGGATGTAGATTTTGGCTCTTGCTTGAATGTGATAGATCTTGAATTGAACACTTGCTTGAATCATGAAATCCTACATCACAATTGTTAGCTCAAAAACAAACATGGTGCATGAAGTCTTTGACATGATGCTTGAATGTTGCTCTAAAATGCTTGATGATCTACCCTTGAATGCTTTTGAATGTTCTTGAATTCTCTTGTGAATGCTTGAATGCTCTTGTGAACTCAAGCTTGCTATTAGGATGCTCATTCAACTTGCTAGGTATAAAATGAGTGAAAGAAACTTGTATTTATACTTAATTATGCAAGAATTCCCGAAATTACAACACTACAAACTGAGATTAGATCTAGGAGGATAAAATCCTACCAAAAAATTGAATTAATTTTAATTTTGGGCCACACAAACTTATTCACCCAAGGTGGCAAATGAGTACCATTAGGCATAATTTATGGGACCATTTTTAAAAATGCTTAGAAAGTGTGAAACTAGGTTTGAGATCCAAAAACTAGGTGGGACTCATTTTCCCAAGGTGGCAAATGAGTCCCAAATCACTTAATTTGGGCCATTCAACTTGAAACACACCTGAATTATGATTGGGTATTGATTTGTGTCAGGATTATCCTCTAAAAAATACATTAAATAGCGCTTGTGGATGTAAAATAAGGTTCAATTAAAGCATAATCAATCCCAATTATTAAATAAAACCCTATAAAAGTGTGAAAGTGTGTTACAACACTTTATAACTTTCTAAATAAGGCATGATTTGTTGGCAGATGGTCAACGCTCCCATCGGGATTCATGACATGGCTTAACTGCCTCCCATGGATCCGTAAACTCTGGCGGTTGTATCGGGCATTAATAGGTCGACCTTTTGGTCAGCAACCATGAGGCCAACAATTGGTATCAGAGCCAAAGGTTATGGGTTTGAATCCCCTCAGGTAACGTTGAGGGGGAGATTGTTGGTAGATGGCCAGTGCTCCCCTCAGGATTCATGATATGGCTTAAATGCCTCCAATGGATCCATTAACTTTGGAGGTTGTATCAGGCATTAACAGGTCGACCTTTTGGTGTAACGACAACCGTGAGGCCAACATGATTAAGGTTTAAAAGGGATTTATTGGATTTAGTTAATTAACAAAACCTTAGAAAAGTGGAAAGTGTGTTACAACACTTCACAACACTTTAGCAAGGTACCATTTATGTTTGTTAGTTCACAAGGGCCCAAAACCTAATGTGAGTGTGTAAAACACATTACAACACTAAGCCAAGGCATCATTAGGCTCAATTTTATGAGGGACCAAACAAGTGTGAAAATTTCACCAACATTTTTTGACACTACATTTAACCCCCACTTTAGTGAGAGGATGAACTTGCTTCAAACTCACAAAAAAGTAGACAAACACACATCAAGAGGGGTCCAAGTGCACCAATATTGATACGATAGGATTACAACGATCAATAGGGGTGATCAAGCCCCTAGGGTCAAGATCCCATGGAAAACCAACATAAGCACAAAAGAACACACATGAAAATGACATAAAGAGCATCAACAAAGCAAAAAAATCAAATAAAAGAGTCAGATCAAGCTTCGATCATTTGTCCATCATGATGTGGATCAGATCTAGGTTATTTGTTTAAAAAATGCACACTCACTCTGAGGCAACAAAACTTCAAGCTATTCGTTGGGTGAGGATCCAAGAGGTGAGATACATACACATGCGGTTAGTATGTGCTCACACACACACATGAGTGGCTAAGGGAAATTCATGCCTCGTTCGGCTTCCTATGAAACCATACCAAAGTTATACCTCTTGATAACTTTAATAAGGCGCCATGCAAAAAAAAATGATTTTCAAGCTTCATGAGGCAAGAAAAACTTCGTATGCTTGGATCTAATGAATAATGGACTTTGAGCTTCATGAGGCAAGCAAAAATTTGTATGCTTGGAACTCATGAACAAACAAGATGGCTCAACAAGCATGCAAGGTGGCCATAAAAATGCAACAATAGGGAACGTTCAATGGATTCTTGCTTAGTTCATGTGAGGTTTTAACTTAGGAACATTGTGCCTAATGTCTCCAAGAGAGGACCAATCAAGAATAGAAGATTCACAACTTAGGGGATGCAGTGTGTCACATCAAGCCACTAAGAGGAATATAATATACTGAGATAGATCACGCTCTTGAAGGACATCACACCCAATGTCATCCAAAAAGCAAAACACGCATAGCATGAAATAAGAAAATTGCATCATGAAACATGAAAAATGTCAAAAGAATAATGCCAATGTATGGCCCCACTTTAAAGGAATTGCTAAACACCATGTTGTGAGCAATTACTTTAAAGTAGAAAATGATAAATGATAACAATAAAGAAGACATGAGAGCTAACCTGGAAAGCCCTATTCCAAGTCATATGTTTCCAAATGAAGCTACGTCATGCAAAAAGAAAAGGAAAAGAGAGAGGTTACCCCCAAAAATGAAAATCCAAACACATAAGGGATCTATGGATTTTGGGTCAATATGTTTGCTACAATGTTTTTAGAGAGTTCAAAACTATCATCATTCCCCAAATACACATAGAACTAGAATAATGATGTGCAAAGAGAGTGAAAACAAAGAAAAACCTTTCAGATCAACATGGAAGGGACATGAATGTCTCAATGCCTTATGTCATCCCTAAAAGGAAAACACAAGACAAAGAAAGATAAAGGAAAAGAAAAGGAAAAGCTTTTGGGTCAACATGGAAGAGACATGAATGTCTCAACGCCTTGTGTCAACCCCAAAAGGAAAACACAAGACAAAGAAAAGATAAAGGAAAAGAAAAGTTTTTGGGTCAACATGAAAGAGACATGAATGTCTCGACGCCTTACGTCATCCCCAAAAGGAAAACACAAGACCAAAGATAAAAACAAAAAGATGTACGACATAGAGGAGAATGAGGGTACAAATAGAGGAATTCCACAAAGAGAGAGATACATCAAACATAATGTTAGGGGGGATCACATCACATACATGCAATCACACAAGAGAAAAAAAAAAGGAACTAATGCAAAAGACTAGTAAGGCACATGCGAGTCAACCTAAAGCAAGTCATCTACATCCCAATCATGTTCATTGTATACCAAAGGCGGACAACTAGCCAAAGGGACAATAGCAAGTGTTGAACTAGGGCCATCACCAAATTCAATACTCTTATAGTTTAAGCTCATGGAAGATCAAAACAATGTATTCAATTCATTATGCACCTCTTTGTCAATTTTAACAACTTCATCATCATCATCTAAATCACAACAGGAGGTCGAATGATAATGTTTAAAGAAGGGCATGGCTCTTGTGGTGATGGTAGTGTAGGATCATTTTGTTTCGACAAAGGAGGAGGCTCATCATGCATTGCTTAAATCAAGTTTGGATTTTGATTTTCTTTGTTTAATTATTCATGTAACTTGCGAGCAAGGGCACGATGTCTATGCCTACGCTCTCTAACACCTCTATTTCTTTTAGTTCTATTTTCAAGTTGCATTTGTGTAGGATCAGGTTGATCAACCGTAGGTTTCTTTTCTTCCCTAAGTGGAGGAATGGAAGGAACCACAGGAGGTTGTTCAACCACTTTCTCTTTGACTTTATAAACTTGTTTTATTCTACAAGGTGTGACAGGGTTGTTTTCATTGTCTCTTGGTATTTTTTAGGAAGTAGGTGAAGGTTATGTCTTAGGTTGGTCTTGGTTGTTTGGAATTTCTTTAGGTTCAATCATGGTTTTGTCAAGGATGGTAGGTTCGGTCATAGGTTGAGTCATGTTTCAAAGGGATAATTCTGCTAGTTTCTTTGCCTTGAACTTTTGATAGGATAGGAAAAAGAATTATTTTCATGGTTGTATAGGTTCTATTGGCTCAGGCCAAAAGAAATCTAAGGAAAAGTTTCCTTTGGTGGACAACGGGTTAAATCCACTATGATGGACAATGAAAATTTTATTGTCAAATGGAAACCTTAAGCATTTATGCACAACAAAAGGGACAACTTTCATCGAGCGAATCCATGGATAGACTAGCTTCACAAGAAATTGGTCTAACTATGGGATGATGGAGAATGAGATATCTAATGTTTTCAATCCTATTTGCAATGGTAAGTTGATCGATCCCATCGTGGGGAAAGAAAAATCATTATGCGTCTTGATCCATGCTTTTAGTTTATCATATATATCTTGATAGAGTTCATGTAGAAGTAAGAATTATTTAGTGATCATGTTCTCTCCACAAACAAGATCTATTAATATCCCATTAGTGGGCTTATCATAGATACGACCGGCTATGTAAAGAGGACCATCGAGTGCATGTTTAAGTATATCCTTAGAGGAGAAAGCAATGTCAAGGGGGTTTTTAGTTTGACCTTTATGATGTTGAGTTTCGACCAATGCAATCAAACCATCGATAAGATTTTGTTCTTGTTGATCAATATCCATAGAACTTTGTTGAATTGTATCTATGTTGTTATCATCCGTGTCAACACTCATCACATCAATCTTTGTAGTTTTGTTGGCTTTGACAAATTAAATATTATGATTAGGCATGGGGTTGGTAAAGATTTGAAGGTTTTAGTTAGGAGGGGCAATGAGCTTATTTCCTTGATCACTAACACCTCCAACGAAAAGACGAATAGAATCAATGAGGTATTGCACAAGATGTTTAAGACACTTACAATGTTTTGTATCATGTCCATTTTTTCGGTGATAATGGCAGTAAGAATTAGGTCTATAGCTTGCAGGCAAAGGTTTATTAGGATCAGGTTATTTAATAGGAGGCAAGGTAATCATTTTTTGTTCTAAAAGTTGGTACATTGTGTTATGAAGGGTATTGGGTAAGGTAGTGAATTGTCTTTTTGGGTCTCCATAGCTTAAGGGGATCGCAGTCTTAACAACAACTTGGTTATTGCTATTTTGAGTTTTTTGTTGAAGGGGATTGAATTGAAGGAAACCTTTGTTCTATTTTCTAAAAGGTTGAGAATTGTTTTGGTTTGCAAGCTCAGACTTCTCAGTTCAGTTAGAGGTGGATTTTGTATCTCGACTACTAACCAAATTTTGATAATCATGAAGGGCATTACACAAGTGTGTGAAGGAGGGGAATTTCATCATGGTAATCTTGTCTTGTAACTTGCTTCGAAAATTTTCAATGAACATCTTTTGAAGGTGAGGATTGGGAACCTTGACATTGATTTGGAAATAAAGTGATTGATAGTGTGAGATAAAGTCAGTTATCTTTTCGTCTTCTTTTTGCTTGCATCTCATCAAATCAGCCAAGGTCATCTTAGGAGTCATGTGCACTTGGAAATGGTTTACAAATGCCTCAAAAAGTTCATTGAATGAACAAATTGAGTTGTTCGGTAAAGAAGAGAACCATTCCAACGACCTAGGGAAAAGCTTAGCCAAAAGTTTATCATCAAGGACAAAGTCACTACATAAAGTGGTAAAGGCATTAACATGGTTAGAAGGATCTCCCTTTCCTCCATATTTCTCGAATCTAGGCACCTCTATACTTTATGGCATCAGTGTTCGTAATATTTCCAAGGACAATGGATTGCTTTTGACATAATATGTAGGTGGGCCATTTTGATTTTGGTTGATGGTGGAAAATTTTTTTTGAAGGGATGAAACAGTTTGGAAGAGTTGATTTATGAGAGGGTCATTACTTGTGTTATGAGACGAAGGTGAAAAAGGTGGGGGGTGTATGTGTTCAAAGGGCAAGTGAAAGGAATTCTTATAGGTGGTAAAGTGGTAGGGGATATGACGTGCAATGCTACAAAGGTACTAGGGATGCTAGCAGAAATACCCAAGGAAGGAATCACATTACTAGTTGGTTGCATTATTGTTGTGACTTAAGGGTTGGTATAGGTAGGGATTGAGGTAATTGTTGTGGGAGGAGGAATTTGAGTTCCTCCTTGGCTTGTGACATTGTTTGTAGGTAAAGGACAAGTAGTGGTTGAGGTAAGGTGTTTTCCAAATATTTGAACTATGTTTTTCACAAGGTCAAGTCCATCTTCACTTTCAAGCATGCGATGAATGTTATCTATAGTAGGGATGGCAGTGGTTGAAATATTGTCATTTTGCACTTGATGTTGTAGGTTTGCTAAGTCTTCATGAATTTGAATTATGTTTTCTTGTGGAACATTGTCAATCCTTGTTTCAACTTGCATCACACTACTTGAAGGCAAGGATTTGTTAAGGGTATGGTCCATACCTAGTGTACAAGTGTCAATACTATGAGTGAAAGAGTTAGATAACCCAAGATCCACAATGATTGTGCTATTGCGGGATGTCATGAGTCTCAAACTTCATCTTACTACAATATTAGCAACAGGACACCAAATACTCATAGAAGGGCTACTAGATGCAAAATTAATGCAAATGTAATATAAGCTAACAACAATGAAATGCTTATAACAAAAATTATGGAAATTGAAGCAGAAAGCTATAAACAACAAACAAAAGCTCAAAAGTAGTGTTTTAAATGCCAGAAAATGCAATGTGTAATTTGCATTGGGACTGATTTTCCCAAGGTGGCAAATGAGTCCCAATGGGGATTTCTTTCAAAATTTTCAGAAATTTTGGATTGATTTTTATGCTTTTTATGTTGTATGATATAAATTCTAAGTGAAAATGTAGATTGTGTTTGATTTTAAGTGAAAAAATATGCAACAATACAAACTATATGAACTTTCACTAATGCAAAATTAGAAACCTTGGGATGCCAATTAACTAATGCAAACCTTAATGCAATGTTAATGCAAGCAAGATCTAGGATGATAATACACTCCATATCAGAATTATGATGTTCTAAATGTAGGTTCACCAAAATGAAAGGTGGAAAATTGTGTGGTTTTCTAGGCTTTAGGACCTAGAAGGACAATCTTCACTCTCTCTCATTCAAGAACAAACCCTAGAGATCTCAATGCAAAAGGGTTGTCTTAGGGGCTAAATGTAAACTAATGAGGGGTTCACCACCAAGTTAAGACTTGGAAAAAAAAATGAAATGCAAGATGTAATGTAAGATGTAATACTAAACCCTAATATGATGCAAAGCTTCACTAAATGACCTAAAAATGCAAATGAAACAAAAAAGAAAGCTATAGAATGGAATGTGTGCACCTAGAAATCTAAAGATGGCTGGAAGGAGCTCTAAAATGCTGGAAATTTTTACTTTAATGTTGATTAGGACTCATTCGCCAAGTTGGGTGAATCAATCCAAAATCTAGGTTTTTGTGGGCGAACAGGAATATGGAAAATGGGTATCTCAATCTGCAAAAATCTAAATTTTGACCAAAAATGGGACTCATTCGCAAGAAGTGGTGAATCAATCCAGTTAGGGTTTTCTGAAACTTCAATATTTGAATTTTCTCTTCTCAGTCTACTCAATCTGCTTCTTTAGATTTTCGGATCTGAATCTCTGTAAATCAACCTGTAGGTGTCCTCCAATGTTCTACAATGCTTGATGACAACTTTGACAACTTTCTTCAATCTTGCTCCTCAATGAGTCTTCAATATAAACCTACAAATCACACACGAAAGAGAGGGGAAAATGTTGTTTTGTTAGTGGATAGTGGTTTTACTTGGTCAAACCCCTTTTTGGTAATCAAACCTTGAAATAGAATGAAATAGGAATGGAGAATGATGAATGAACAAAATATGATGTTGCAACTCACAATAACCTAGCAATGAAGTGATACAAACATGTATGAGATGGCTCCAATCGATGTAGATCTTGGCTCTTGCTTGAATGTGATAGATCTTGAATTGAACACTTGCATGAAATCCTACATCACAATTGTTAGCTCAAAAATAAACATGGTGCATGAAGTCTTTGACATGATGCTTGAATGCTGCTCTAAAATGTTTGATGATCTACCCTTGAATGATTTTGAATGATCTTGAATGCTCTTGTGAATGCTTGAATTCTCTTGTGAACTCAAACTTGCTATTAGGATGCTCATTCAACTTGCTAGGTGTAAAATGAGTGAAAGAAACTTGTATTTATACTTAATTATGCAAGAATTCCCGAAATTACAACACTACAAACCGACATCAGATCTAGGAGGATAAAATCCCGCTAAAAATTTGAATTAATTTTAATTTTGGGCCATAGGGGACTCATTTGCCCAAGGTGACAAATGAGTCCCATTAGGCATAATATATGGGACCATTTTAAAAAATGCTTAGAAATGTGTGAAACGAGGTTCGAGACCCAAACACCTAGGTGGGACTTATTCGCCCAAGGTGGTGAATGAGTCCCAAATCACTAAATATGGGCCATTCAACCTGAAACACCTGAATTATGATTGGGTATTGATTTGTGTCGAGATTATCCTCGAAAAGATACATTAAATGGGGCTTGTGGATGTAAAATAAGGCTAATTAAAGCATAAGAAATCCCAATTATTAAATAAAACCCTAGAAAAGTGTGAAAGTGTGTTAAAACACTTTACAACATTCTAAATATGGTATGATTAAGGTTAAAAGAGATTTATTAGGTTTAGTTAATTAATAAAACCTTAGAAAAGTGTGAAAGTGTGTTACAACACTTCACAACATTTTAGCAAGGTACCATTTATGTCTGTTAGTTCACAAGGGCCCAAGACCTAATGCGAGTGTGTGAAACACATTACAACACTAATTCAAGGCATCATTAGGCTCAATTTTACAAGGAGGGCCCAAACAACCGTGAAAATGTCACCAACAATATTTTTCGACACTATAGAAGCTATTAGGATGTTTTTGGCTTTTGTACCACATGAAGATTTCAAAGTTTATCAAATAGATGTAAAGTTTTCTTTTTGGAATGGTGAGTTGGAAGAAGTATACATTGAACAACCAAAAGGATTTTAGTTATCAGACAAAGGTCTACAGATTGAAGAAGGCACTTTATGGACTGAAGCATGCACCTAGAGACTGGTATGCAAGGTTGGATAGGTACTTGATACATCAAGAATTCAATAAAGTTATCACAAATTAATCCTTATTTTAAAGTTTAAAAAGATCAAATCTTGATTGTGGTTGTGTATGTTGATGATATAATTTTTGGAGGAAATGAAGCTATGTGTAAGAAATTTGTAGAAGAGATGCAGAAAGAGTTTGAGATGTCTATGCTTGAGGAGATGAATTTCTTCCTTGGACTGCAAATCAATCAGATAGAGAAAGGAATATTCATTTCACAATCAAAGTATGTCAAGAAAATTTTGAAGATTTTTGGAATGGAAGATTCTAAACTAGTATGTACTCATATCGTTATTGGTTGCAAGTTGAATAAGAATGATGAATCAAGGCTGATTGGAGCAAATATAGATCAATGATTGGAGGAATTCTATATCTAACTACTACTAGACTATATATCATGCATGTAGTTTGTTTTGTGGCTAGATTTAAAGAAGATCCTAGAGAGTCACATGTTGCAGCAGTAAAGAGAATATTTATATACTTAAAGGGCACTCTGGAACATGGATTATGGTATCCAAAGGATATTGATTTTTCTCCAAGTTCTTATACAAATATAGATTGGGCAGGTTGTGTTGATGACAAGAAAATTACAAGTGGTGGTGCACTCTTTCTTGGATGCAAATTGGTGTCTTGGATAAGCAAGAAGCAAGATTAAGTATCTTTATCTACTACAAAAGAAAAATATATTGCAGTAGCATCTTGCTACACACAAGTGTTGTGGATGAGGCAAACCTTGAAGGTTATCAAAGTTGTATATGATGAACCAATTTCTATCTATTGTGATAATGCAAGTGCTATTAATATTTCTAAGAATCTAGTGATGCACTTAAGTACAACACATATCTCAATCTGATGTCACTTTTTGAGGGAGAAGGTTGCAGAGAATGAATTAAAGCTTGAGTATGTGCCTACAAAGGATCAGATTGTTGATATATTCACTAAGGCTCTTCCTAAGGATACTTTTGAGTATCTCTAGGAGAAGTTAGGGGTTATTACCCCTCCTTTGAAATAGATGCATAAGGATATGCATTAGTCTAGTGGATTTCAAGATACATTCTTTTATTTTGGACTGATGTTGGAGGCTACCTCTCAGGGGAAGTAGGTAGTGGCTTTTTTGGTTGATACAATCAGGGGGAGTTAGTGGTGGTATAGATTAGTGTTTTCCTTTGTCAGTTATGTCAAGGATATGTGCAGTGGTTGTTGGTTTGTACCATTTACTATGTTCTCCAAATGGGGAGTATGCAGGACAGTAAAAAGAAAAGGTAGTTGCAGAGCAGTTGTTGTCCCTTATAGGTATTTCCCTTTGGGGGAGAGAGAAAGTATGTATGGTGTATGTCAAAGGGGGAAAGAGGTGAAAATGTGTTGCCCTTTGCCATTGACGTCAAAGGGGGAGAGAGGAAGAAATGTGAAAAAGGATTAGTTAAGAAAGGGGGGAGAGAATAATGTGAAAAAAGAAGCTGAGAGAGAGAAAGTAAAAGGGAAAGAGAAAGACTTGGTATGGAGCAGTATGTTGGTGATCAGAGCTATTATGTTTGATATTGGTGGTTTTTCACATCATGTGTTGCCATCAATGACAAAGGGGGAGATTGTTGTAAGTATGTGTAGTTGGTGTTTTCATTGATGTCAATATGCTTATTTTCGTGTTGTCATTGATGTCAGCTAATGATGATTGAGAAATTGTGATGATGCTTTGATTAGTTTCATTATATTGTCATTAGTAAGTGTTACTGGTGTCAACCTCTAGTGTTGCTTTGATAAGATTCTATTTATGGATGTATAGATATGTTGCAGTTGGTATGATGGTGATGAGGAAGTACTGAAGGTGATGAGAATGTGTCCTTAGTGCTTGGTTTCAATGTGATTTTGAGAAAATTTGAATAAAAGAGGAAACAGTGTGTTGTAGAGGTGTTCTGGTATATAGAGTGGTGTTTTGGTTTTGCTCTGCATTTATTTTGTGTTGAAGATATGCTTGTGTGGTTCAGATGTGTTTGTCAGAGGTGGTCATAGATGTTATATCCATAATTTCTTGGTCTAGATCATTGTGTAGAAGAAGCTGTGTTCACCAATGTGTGAACTAGGTTGCAATGTTGTCTAGGAGAAATGGTTTTGCTCTGCATTTCTCCATAGTTTGATTTCTAGTCTTGTGGTTTGGGAAGTGTTTTGATAAGGTTTGTATCTACCTTTAGTTGAATTTTTTCATGGTTTAGTGCTATGGAAGATGATTTCTTGAGTTACAATGTGTGGAAGTTTATCTGGGTGAACAAGATGAGTTTGTTCTTCAAGTGAAAGTTGTTGCGAAGGAATTTGTTAGATCTTAGGGTGTTGTAGAATATTCTAGATTGTGTTTAAGTGTTGTGTGTGGTCTGTGAGTCATCTTTGGATTTGAGGAAGCGTGTACTTAAGTGTTAATGGTGTTTACACAGGTTCGGTCAACCTGTTTGCACTAATTGCAAAATTGCTTTGGTGTTTGTGGAAGTGTGGCATGACGTGTATGAATGAATTTGGGTCCGAGTTAAGATGTGATGTGGTCCTCCTTCATTCCTTTCCATTGTGGGAATGTTTTGGTGCTGACCTAATTTGAATTTACATGGTTGAGGTGCATAACCGATCTTGGAGATTTTTTTTAAGGTTGAAGAAGGTATAAATAAGTGTTATGTTGATGGAGGATTTTTGTGTAGTGAGTGTGATGTGAAGTGCAGAATTGTGAAATACGAATTTTTGAAGTGCAGTGCGAGCTTTACTGAGTTGTACTACTAGAAGCAATAAGAAAAAGGTGTCTACAATCTTTAGAAAGGCTGAGAATGTTTTGGTGATGTTGCGATGGACTTTTTTGTTGCATTGAGATGGATTTATCACTATAACTTTCTTCTTTTCTTCTTTTTTGTAATCTGGCAATGAGCCTTTGGCAATGAGCCCTTCTTTCTTTTGGGTAGTGAGCCTATTTTATTCGGTGTTGCAATTAATTTATATTGTGAGCTAATCCTCACCATGTTTTTTTCCTTGTTGGGTTTTCCACATAAATTTGGTGTTCTATTGTGCATGGTGTGGATGTGTTTCAATTTTTGTTATTTGCTTTCATACTAAATCATTCTAAAAAATTAAGGGTTAGTTAAGTTGATGTAGATCTGAATGTTTATGAGGGTTTTGATATTTTAATGTACAATTGATTCACCCCCCTTCTCAGTTGTCTTTTTCATTCAACAAAGTTTCCATACAAAGAATCTAACAATGATGAGAAGAAGTCATTTTCAAAAGGGAAAAAGTTTCAAAAAAATCAAAAGAATTTCTTTATTATTGAGGAAGGCAACTCATCTAATGATGATGATCAAGCCACTTCTAAGAACGAAGGAGAAAAGACTCTTTTCATGGATATGGAAACTTCTAAAGGTGATGCAAAAGTGAAGATTGGAAATGATGATGTTGCTGAAGTAGATCTTGTGGAAGAATTGATCTGCACCGACAAAGAAATTAAAAGGATGAAGAAAAGAATTGTTGAAGAAGTGAAAGCTAAAGAAAAATTATCTTAGAATCTTGAGAAGGTGGAGAAGATGGTTATTTACCTAAATATTCAAGTGGAAGAAGTAAAGGGGATAGAATATTTTTTGATAGAAAGGTTGTTGACAAGAGACAAGGATTCTGAAAAACTTGAAGTAAAGATTGTGTCACTGAGGAAAGATCTTGAAAAAGTAAATCATGAGCTAAAGTTCATTTTTGGGAAGAGCACTAAGATCTTGGATCAGATAATAGAAATACAGATATCGTTGCATATCAAAATCGGATTAGGCTTTACTAATATACAAACAAGTAAGGGGATTAAGCAACCCATGAAGTCAGTTGTTGAGAATTCAAAAGAGAATGGCTCCAGAAGTTCAAAATATAAAAAAGTTGTTGAAGTTGATGATGAACCCCATAGTTCCAAGAAACCCTACAACCAAAATGCCTATCACAAACAAGAGACCAAAGCAATTGATTTGATATGCAACCAAGAGAGAAAAGATTGAATCCAACAAGTATCACACAAGCATCTGATATTAAGATTAACCTACAATTTTAATTGAATTGAATGGAATTACATTGGATTGATGATTATAATGAATGTGCATGCTTATAAAAGAATGAACAAGCAAACCCTACATGAGGATTGCCTTAGATTATGAAAAGTGTCTTAATCTCATGCAATGAGACAACTTGACCTATATTTAGCTCAATCTAATTAATAAAAAAGCACTCCTAAGTTTAGATTAAGTGAATAAAGTAAAAAGAAACTTAATAATTAAGTAATGATTAATTAATTACCAAGTAATGTCCTAATTACTCCAACACCCCTTAAGATCAACTTATAGAGAAGCTATAAAACCCTAATGAATAATGTAATGATGGATGCATGGATGGGTGTTGGATACAAGTCTTAATGAAGTACTCATGTACAAATAAATGAAACTCTCATAACTATTGGGAAAATATGTCTCAACCTTGTAATTACATAAGGTACTACTGATAGGTAAACACGAAGGGGCATTGGAGGGGGGTGGTGGTACCCCCTCACAAGGGGTCTGAGGGGATCATCCCTTGATGGGGTGTCTAAGGGCCGCACGCCCCAACAAGGGCTCAAGGGAAATGCCCCCAAATGCTAAATTTTATGTATATTTATTATTATAAATTTGGACCATTTATCATTAGGTCTTAGATCTGGCAGTCGATATTTTGTTGGATTGACTTGCCCTAGAAGGAAACCCTATTTCATGAGGGAATTGTATTATGACTATGTATTGTGATGTATTTTGATATTTTGATAGCCATCATGTTACCTCTGGATTTTTGGTTGGTGATACTCCTATGAGAATCTTGCTCTACAAGTATATTGTAATCTTTGTGATTTCTAAATAATATATTAGGCAACTTTTGGAGTGTCGAGTTTTTTTCCCAAAAGTATTTTCCCCACGTAAATCATTGTGTTGTGGTATGCATTATATTTATGTTTGTTTTTGTTTAATTTTTTAACTATTGTAAAGATCTATAAATTTTTCATTGTTCTCCTCTCAAGATTAGTGTATTTCCTCTACCTTAGCTTCCTTTCAATAACTAGATAAAAGGAGAAACCACATGGGAAAAAGTCCTCTCTAAAAGAGAAAATTAAATAACTACACTAGTGAAAGAAGGATAGGACTCGATGTGACCCCCCAAGGACTGCTTCTATCACACAAGTACAATAGATGTCCCCTCGATAGAGAGAGAAAATGAGGATATTAATCCCCCCACAAAGAATTAGCTCTTGTACCATTGATGAACACCTAAAGATAGAATATGATCCACTGCCTGCAAACAACATTTCTCCCCTTAGGAAGAGACAGATCCATTGGTGATTGGAGAAGCCAATCCAAAAATATGGGTGATTTTAGGAATCCAAATCCAAATGATGTGTGGCTCTGAAAAGTGCTTAAGTGTTCACATATTGGAAAGTGATGCTGTCAATCCAAGATCCTATGAAGACTGATGGAGAAAAAGTTATAAAGGAAATGAAGATGGCGGGATAACAATGTTGATGTGGTTGTCAACAAAGAGGAGATGAATGTCCTCAAATTAATCCTCTAAATTTGCAATATAGGACTCTACAAACAAGGATGATATGTCTACAAAATAGGAATCCCAAGTAGATATGTTTGAAAGAAGATGAATGTTCTGCTACATTGAATGAATAGGGGCCAAGGATGTGGCAATGTCAAATTGATCAAGAACAACAAAAGATGATGATGTAATCTTGATATGAAGAGTGGGAACATGAAGACAATTCTATGAACCATCGAAACATGCAAGACTTGTGATATACTCAAGCTCCTCTAAAGTATCATCATCAAAGGGTATGGAATCTACATCTACAAGAGGAATGTGACAATCTACAATAGGATCCTCTGCATATGGAGATTTGAGGGTCTCCATGGATCTCCCAAATTTGATTCCAAAGTGTGGGGGGACATCCAATGTTTGATATAGCACACGTAGTGTCAAGATCAACACTAGAACATATAAACCCTACAAGATGATCATTGATAATACCTCATGTTGAATAAATCCTTGGTTTGTTTGGTGTAGGTATGCGTCCATATAGATAAGGAAAAATATCAAGCTACCTGAGATGCGTCAGAATATCATTTCGCCAAGACTCATAATTATCCAAGTTGCTAGGATGACCATAAAAGGATGAACAAAAAACCCATGATACTTCTTCAAATGATAAAATCAAAGAATAAAAACCCTAGTGCATATAAAACATATCAAATGATGTCATCTCACATAAATAGATCTTTTCTAGGTGCCAATACATCCAAGTAATTGATAAAATTGTAAAATCACAAAAAATTGAATAAAATTTATTTGGGGTAAATTCTAGAAAAAAATGGATTGGAAGAACTCTAAAGTACCTTTCTAATGCCCACTAAAATCATGAAAATCAAAGATACAAGTGAAAAGTTATGATCTCAAAAGTGCAAAATGAAGATCTAACTTTGACTCAGAATAACAAGAACCAATAGAAAAATCTAATAATGAGACCTACACCATTGGAAAGTAGATGGAACCATCTTTTCAAAGATATCTTGTTTGCCCAATTTTGACACCACATGCCCAAGTTATGATAAAAAGAAAAAAAATTACTCTCTTAAGCTAAATGGAGGCTTGGAGGGGGGCGGAGTGGGCATACGATTGATGACATCATGTTGATGTCATCATGACGCTAGTGATAGCATATTCCCAAAATATTCTATCTTGTTAGAAATAAAATGTTGGTTACTTGCAATTTTTCCAAGTCGCTTGAAAATATTGTCATCGACAAAATATTTAGTATCCTTCCAGAATATGTTTTTCGTTGATTTCTATGAGTGACAGCCAGTTTTCTAATTTTGACATCAGAATAGTTTACCAACCAATTATTTTTCGCCACCAGAAGTGTATAGATAACAATTTTTTTTGTGTCAGTGTTTTTAGTGGATTTCATGGGTGGCTTTGTGCCTACTGATTGATGGGGAATAAGCCACTAAGCACCTAAAAATAGTGATCAACCTTTGATATTTGTGCCATCAATAACCAATTTAAGGGTTGCTTAGTTGGGCATCATCCGCCTATGTAGGTGTATCATGCACAAGCTATTAAAACCTTTATTTATTTATTTTTTTAAATCTACTTTTTTTATTTTTTAAAAGCTAAAGATTTTTTTGTAGGAAATAAAAGAACAAAAAACCTGAATTTGCAGAACCTTCTATGCACCTAGAGAATTAATGGTAGCCTGGGATCATCTATAGGGTCGTACAGCCATATGTTCATATGGATTCCTATGCATTGGCCTTTGGCTGTTATTTTTTTTGCCTTGTTTTCAACTTCACCAAAATTGATCAAACAACAAGTGATTCTTACATTTTCAATCATTCTAGACTCAACAATGATGTCAATTTTTCCCTGGGATGAGCCGATTTTCCCCTCAAGACTAGATCTCTCAAAATTCAGATAGGAATTCATAAACCTAGTGCTCTGATACCATGTTGGAGTTGATACTGAACCCCACAGTTCCCAAAAATCCTTGCAACCAAAACACCTATAAAAAATGAGAGATCAAAGCAATTGATATGCTATGCAACCAAGAGAGAAAAGATTGAATCCACACAAGTATCACACAAGCAAATGATCTTGAGATTAACCTGCAATTGTAGTTGAATTAAATGGAATTACATTGGATTGATGGTTACAATGAATGTCAAACCCTAGATGAGGATTGCATTAGATTGTGACAAGTATCTTAATCTCATGTAATGAGACAACAACCTATATTTAGCCCAATATAATTAATAAAAAAGCACTCCTAAGTTTAGCTTAATTAAATAAATTAATAAGGGACTTAATAATTAATTAATGATTAATTCACTATCAAGTGATGTCCTAATTACTCCAACAAAAGTTACAACAATCAACAAAATCAAAGTGCATAATGATGGTTTCATCCAAGTGCACAAATAGAATAGAAGATCCATAAGACGAGCTTCAAGAGGACGAAGATACAATACTAGGTTCAATCATTCTTTTTTGGTTACTATTTTAATTGCAATCATTTTTGTCATAAGGATATGAATTGTAGAAGACTCCGACAAGAAAACTAATTTTGTTAGCAAAAATGCATTGCACCTTTGTATAATTTCAATATTATTTGTCATAAATACAACAATTTTGGAAAAATTGATAGAAACTATATAAGCAATTTTGTGAATCCTCCTATATTGAACATAAAAGGAAATAAGAATGTTAGAGTTATGAAACAAAAAAGGATTGGAAGAAGAAACCAAAGGAGTAAATATCATAGAAACATATGGTGGCTCAGACTACTTTACATGCCCAAAAGAAGAGGAATCTATGGATCATTGACAATGGATGTTCAAGCCACATGATTGGAGACAAGAGAAAGTTCATGCACTTCAAGAAGTTTGATGGACGATTCATAACTCTTGGTAACAATTCAATTGCTAAGATTATCGGTAAGGGTATTTTAAGTCTTTATGGTGGAAAGAAAAAAAAATCACGACGTCTTGTATGTATAAGGATTGAAGCATAATCTTTTGAGTGTAAGTCAAATGTATGATAAAGCCTACAAGCTCTCATTCAATGCTAAAGGTTGTGAAATAAAAAACAAAACTGGTACTGGTGAGTTAGTTAGGGAAGGAAGTAACATTGATAGTGAAGTGTATCATCTCAATGAGGTGAATGGACAAAACTACATTGTCATATAAAGAGAAGAGAGTTGGCTTTGGCACAAAAGATTGGGACACATCAATTTTGATGATCTTATGAGGATTATTTCAAAAGGAATGGCAAGAGACATGGAAAAGGTCAAGAAGCCCCCATCTACTAGTTGCAAACCATGTCATGAGGGAAAAAAGACAAGGACCAAGTTTCCTAGTAAGGAATATTATACAACAAAGCCTTTGGACTTGATTCATATAGATCTATGTGGACCAGTGAGGACAAAAAGCATTCAAGGTGACAAGTATTTTATGATGCTTATTGATGACTATTCTAGAATGACTTGGATTACTTTTTTGAAAGAGAAATCAAAATATTTTGAGAAGTTTAAAGCATTTAATTCTATGGTTGAGAATGAACCTGAAAGAAAAATCAAGTGTCTAAGATCAAACAAAGGTGGGGAGTTTACTTCTGATAGGTATGATGAATTTTGTGAGATGCATGGGATCCAAAGACAATTTTTTGCTCCTAGATGTAATGCTCTCTCACGAATAAACCAACTAAATAATTAGAAATAAGAGATAATTAATAAAATTAAGTGTCCAGGGTTAAATTATCCACTTTTATTTACTAACAGAAAATATAGAGGTATTCTTTCATGGTAAACACTTTACAATGAATTGTTCCAAAAGTGTGACACTTATGATACTAGTTTGTTAATTTTAAAATTTATGAGAGATTGTTGAATAAGCAATGTTAACAAGAATTTTTACCCAAGATGCTTCAAATTACTATCAATGCTAAGATTTCCATTATCATTAAGGTGTAAGGATTCTTATGAATTCCCATTAATTTACTAATTTAAACACTATCAAATATCAACATTTATATATATATGATGATACTCGAACTGCTACACTAAAGAGTATCACTTCGCGATAGGAAGGACCCTTTTCTAGTGGGTTTGCATAATACAAAAGCTTTAGATATAAACATTTGAAAATAGTTTTAACATTTGATCGACCAAGAAACTCATAATCAGACCGTGAACCAAGAATAAAGAATTTAACAAGTCATTGTTCCAACTATTGAAGAGCATTAAAGGAACTATTTCAAAATAGAACAAGCATTCAAATATCCCTAAACAATAATAAAATCAATTGCCATGGATATCCTTATGTGTGGATTATGCACATCAAGGGATAGCACTTAGTATCAAAGAATGAGTCGTACCAATTACAAGAGTAAATATTTGTGTCGGTTACTTTGGTGCATAACAATGAAACAAAAATTATCATTAAAAGAATGCAAATTGAATCAATTAGAAAAAAACTGAACAAAGATATCATTCAACGCACCTCTCACAAAAATCATCTTACCCAAACTTCAAGATGGGGGAAAAACTTTACAATTGATAGAAACGAGCAACTTCGGCACTAAAACTAAACAACAGGTAAAATTGACAATGTAGCTTAGATAAAGGAAACAATCAGACACCCTATTGTAATACTATTCACACTACCAACCAACCATGACCAGTCTCGATCTTAAAAATCATGAAAATGAGGTTCAACTATTAAATACCAATGTTGAGACTAGCTTGAAGAATACTGAAGAAGCAAAATATAAATATTGATACGCTGGAAAGAGAATTAAGAAAAAAAATGTCCCAGAGGTCATTGAATTCAGACATCAAACCATTCAAGTTGGAAACTATCCTTTCACAACTATCAGAAAATACAAGAGGGATATCATTTTTTTTACCAACACTTACTACAAGATTGACAATAACATCTCAAAGATTAAAGAAACGGAATAAAACAACTGCAAAAGAATGTAAGCTCCCATACAACACAAACATGCTGGAAAATGTGATATTTATTTCAGAATCAACATTAAAAAGGCATTTTTCCAGCTTACTTTATCACTACAACATCAAAAACTTTCTATTCTTAAAAGAAAAACCAATAAAGGCATGAAAACAATGTTAATCATTACTTTCACTTCTATGCATAAAAAAAAATAATATGAAACAACAAAAAATTATAAATGAAGGAATAAGGTAGAAACATTCTGAATAGGACGCGATGTACAGGTTGCATACTTTCATTTAAATCATCAAATAGGGACTGTTAACATGTTTTAACACGTTATCCATATGCCAATCATTCACTAAAACCCCTTAATGCCACACTCATTGATATTGAAATAGTTAAATGCAAAAAATATCACAATTAACTATAACTATCACTAAGATTCAACCACGCATATGGAATGAAAGCTTGTCTTTGTTCATTGAGAATAACTAAAGGTTGGAAATAGCAGATTCCATTCATAGCGTTAAGATGAAGGTAAGATTACTTGAAAAAATCTGCATGCTACTAGATCTCTACAACTGATTCATTTATTCAATAACTGTTTTAAAAGAAACATCAAGTATTAAAGATAATACCTATAACCGATAGCTTATCTGATCGATTAAAGAAGCAACTCAACAGTTACAAGTAATAACACATGATATAAATTATAGCTACCTTTTGATAATTAAACGACGAAGGCGACGCAAAGAAAATAATTGATAAAAGAAGCTACAGTACAACTATTAAAGGAACATGCAATGTTGTCTAAGTTAGATAAATAATAAAGATTGCATTTTGTCTGCACAATATTTAACAAATTGAGTATTTAATATTAAAGTGAAAATTAGAGCAACGAACGTGGTTAAGGAGGTTCAATTTCCAAGCTTACACATATAACAAGGTAATTTGAATACTTTGGGTTTACACTGGTTTTTAGGGGTGTTATAGGGGAAATCTGCTTACTGGAAGACTTAGTGGAAACCATGGCAACACAAGTTAAGAAGATTAGGTTTATAACTTGAAATTTCCATATAGAGGCTATTCAAGTTTCGACTGGCAAAAGAGTTCTACAAGGACCGTATGGAAAAAAGGAATGCATAACACCAAATATAGTAACAGTATAATCATATCACAATTTCACATTCAAAGAATCTATTTACAAGCATTGATTGACAATGCAATTTGTAGATATCATTGTTAGAATAAAATTTCACTAATCGAAATCTATACAAAATCCAACTAGAATTACAACTAAAATTCATTTACCCAAGGTAAGGTAATAGTAATCTTTGTTGTACATTAAATATTTAAAAACTATAGTATGAAATAGAAGAGCAATTACTTAAATCAAATAATTATTCACTATAATTTCTATCCTTGCAAACCATTTTTTTTCCTTATTCTATATCTTGCTATAAATCAAGTCTTCATTTTGGAACATCAAAACTATAAGAATATGTGCATCCAGTCTTCTTCAATTGCATCAAGACTCACACAAATACCTGCAAACATATATAGAGCAACCCAGTCATGCTCTCCTCCCAACCATAGGACTAATAAGTCCACCCCTGAGCAAGAGACAAAATCCCAAATGCCAAAAAATAGATGAAAATTCAAAAAAGAAAACATATACATTTGACTCACACACATAGAATTCCTATCTCAAGATTCTCGAAAAGGGGAAGGGGGATTCCCTTCCCTCTTGGGGAACAATATTTTTATTTTCATGCACATTCAACTTCATCTTCAGCACATAGCCTTCTCCATCACAACACCCAATTCACACCACCAGTGTACCACGAACTTTTTGCTGATATAGCAAAGAGATGCTCATCTAAAAATGCATCTCGACTTGAACTGGTTCATCATCTTGTTCTTGTAACCTAGACAAAAAGTTTGCAATCACATTCTCCTGACCAGGCTTGTTAAGTATATACTTAATGTCAAATTCTTGAAGCAAAAGTAACCATCTAATAACTCTATCGGTTACAACAATTTTATTCATTAAGAATCAAATTGCAAAATGATTAGAATGAAAAAACACTTTATATTTGGTAATATAATGACGAAACTTATTGATTGCATAAACAACAACTAGAAACTCCCTTTTAGTTACCGTATAGTTTACCTCAACTCTTGTTAAATTCTTGTTGATGTAGTAGATGGAATAGAAAATGTCATCTTCTTTCTGTCCAAGGACAACTCCCATAGAACAATCTGAGGCATCAATATGAATATGAAAAGGTAGTTCCCAATTTATACCTCTAAGTATTGGTGTGGTTACAAGCTTGTTCTTAATGGTTTCAAAGGCTTCTTGACATTTCAGTGTCCAAGAAAAAATGACAGCTTTTGTTAACAAAGCAAACAATGGGGAGGCAATCTTACTAAAATTTTGGATAAACCTCTTATAATACCCTGCATGGCCTAGAAAGATACACACATACTTTTGCCTAGTAGGTGTAGGAAAGTCCTGAATGATCTATATCTTTTTGAGATTGACTTCAATACCCTTGGAAGAAATATAATGACCAAGTACTATCCCCTCTGTCATAAGCATATGACACTTTTCATGACTTAATGATAAATTAGTGTCTATACAATGTTTAAGTACCTTTTCTAAATTTGTTTTAGCCTCTTCATAAATATTACCATGGATAGTAAAATCATCCATATACACCTCAACACAATCATTTACAAGATCCGCAAAAATACTCAAAATCGCCCTTTGAAAAATGGCAGGGGCATTACATAAACCAAACGACAAAACATTATAGGAAAAGATGCCCCAAGGACAAGTGAAGGTAGTCTTGTTTTGGTCTTTGAGTGTTATCCGAATTTGGTTGTAGCCACTGAACCCATTTAGAAAAGAAAAGAACTTTTTACCTGCAAGAATGTCCAACACTTGATCAATAAATGATAATGGAAAGTGATCCTTTTTAGTAGCTTTATTAAGTGCTCTAGAATCAATAAAAATTCTCCACTTACCATTTTTCTTAGGAACCACAACTAGAGGAGAGACCCACTAACTATCTGATATAGGGTATACAAATCCAACATTTAATAGTTTCTATAAATCCTCTTTAACTATTTCACGCAAGACAGGGTTAAGTCATCGTTGTGGTTGCCTAACTAGACGACTACCTTCTTCAATATAAATATGGTGTGTGCAGGTGTCAGGATGAATGCCACACATGTCTTGGTATTCCCAAGCAAATGCATTTTTATGAGTTCTAAGCATGACAATGAGATCTTAGATTTGTTTAGTGGTTAAATGTAGATTAATGTTAAGTGTGAGACTAGGTAATATTTCCATGGCATTTGATTGTGTAGGTGAATTAATGGCTAGTACTTGTGAAGTGGATGGTGTGTTGCTAGAATTCTCAAAGAATGAACTATACAAAAAAATATGAGGTAGAAATTGATGCAATGTAACAAAGTGTTGAACAAATTGTGAGCTACCTACTAGTGGAAAATTTCCAAAGGGACAAGGAGTATTTATATACCTAGATGAAGAACCATACTTTCAAAGATTTCATTAGATGCATATCTATTCTGAAGAAAATTAACAAGAATATTATCTTCGGTAGGCTCCTCAATATCTAAAGCTTGATCAATTATCAAGATTGGTAATGACTCATCCAAGTCACTATCAACCCACACTGGATCCTTCGTCTACAACAAGGGTTGTGTTGGTGGGTATAAAGTCAACTATTTTGTGTGCTCTCCATTAGAAATGACCATGTTTCTCGACCAACAATTAATGAATGCATCTGCAGCCGCTAGCCAAGGTCGCCCCAAGATTAAGGGGTATCCCCCCAACTTAATTTTAGGCTACAAAATCACAAATTTAGTTGGGTATTCCCATAAATCAATAGAAAGGACCACATCTTCAATCATACCCTCTAGTTTGACCAAAGATCGATTTGCCATCTGGAGAATTGTGGGAGTGGGTCAAAGTCCCTCAAGTGACAATCTTTCCTTTGTTTCATTTATCAACATTAATTGCAACACCCAAATCAACAAGTGTGTTAGGAATAATAAACTTACCAATACATACCTTGATGACAGGACTCCTAGGATTTGAATACTTAGGAATGGTTATATTCCCAAGCATGAGGTTTGCTAACTGTCCAATGACTTTGATGGTCTTCAGATCTTGCTTCTTCTACTTTTGAGTACATAAATCCCTTTGTATATATAGGAATATCCTCGGTGGCCTGCAACAAAGGGATCTTAATGTTAACATTACATAACTCAATGAAAAAATGAAATTCAGGTTGGGAGACTTCCTTTTGCAGTGGTTTTGACTAGAATAAGTGGGAGATGGAGGTTCCTTTACTGGATCCTCTTTAGTTTCTTCATTAATTTCAATGATGGTGGGCCCTTGGAGATCCTTCCCTGACCTTAATTAAACTCCATCTATTTCTACAATATTAACAAGATAAGTAGAATAACCTCTTGCCTCATTATTATACATAGGTTTGTGTTGCCTTATTGTTGGGATTTGGGTTTGATTGAGCTGACATTGGTGTAGGCTTTAGTGGTTGTGTTGAATTGGCTAGCTGAGTAGATGATGATGGTATGGGTGGAAGAAATTTTTGTGGCTGCTGATATGGGTTGATCATTGGAGGAGGTGGAAATTGTGATTGTGATGGATATGGTTGTTGGTATGGTGAAGGTTGTGGCGATTGTGGCCTCCATGCTTGTTGCCACAGTTGTGAAGCATATTGGTATTGTGGCATCCATTGAGGGTATGGTGGAGGTTGTTGCCAACCCCCATACCATTTAGGTTGATTAGAAAAATAATTAGATTGGCTAGGTCTCAGAGAAAAATAATCATTCGTCATTCTAGGGTGCATTACTCAAGGTGGAAAAGGCCGCCTTGGGGCCATGTAGTAGACATGCTCCTCAAAATATTTAATATTAGGTACACCTACGGGAAGAGGCCTTAAGGTAGAAATTTTGTTGGCTTCTTCTAAGGATGAAATATTTGTCCTATTATAAGGGCAATCCTCACTACTATGTCTCTTACGGCAGGTCAAACAAAATACAACCAAGGCCTTTTCAGCTTCCTCTTGCTTTCTACAAGTATACAAAGTGTCTATTTGTTTACCCATATGATTTAACAAATTAGTTTTAAGATCCTCAAGTAAATTACCTATTTCACACTTTGTTATACTTGTGGCATTTCCTAAAGAGGAAAGCTTACTTGGATAACTCCTCCCCGAATGTTGAGACCTTGAGTAATTCCTGCAAATGTCACAAATATCGTCAAAGCTTAATTTAGAGACATTACCTTTACCTATTAAATTCAATGCATCCCTAGTATCATCTCTTATTCCCCTAAGAAATAACATTTTAATAGTATCAAGAGTTAGCCCTAGTTGTCGTGATCATTGTAGGCGGAACATGAAGTGTTCAAGGTAATCTTCCACAGACTCATCTTCTTTTTGTGTCATACAGAAGATCTCATCCCAAACCTCTTTTGTTTTACAATACTTCTGGTACTTTATCAAAAATACTTCCTTCATGTCATCCCATGTTTTGATGTTTTTGAGGTTCATGAACCAGTGTAAGGCTACATCCTTCAATATGGCTGGGAATAACTTGAGCTTTTGTGCATCACTTTGATAGTCATAATTGTGGCACAACACATCAAACTCAAACAAAAACATATTAGGATCCTCAACAGAAAGGCCACGAAACACATGCAAGGAAAAATGGGGAAAATTATTCATAAGGGCATCCTCTTCAAGATGCGCAATTGGAAACTCAAAAGTGATCAGTTTGTTGTGAGACAATTCCCTCGCATTGTTATTGTTGCTATTATTGTTGTTGATATCAACCATGATGTCTAATGCCTAAGGGGTGAAGTAAATTCTGAATGGCTTTTGGGTTTCTGAGAATGGACCAGCTCTAGACCCTTAAGACTCTTTGAATAATTTTTCAACCTTTTTTCGCAATTCTTCGGAAGACTTTGGATGGGTACTTGCAGGCGTCTCAACAATGGTAGACTTAATAACACACTTTTCTATATCTAGTTCAACTAACCCTTTTTCAGGTAATGGGTGTACAACTAATGGTTTGACTAGTTCTTCCTTGGGTGTATTGTGCACAACTAATGGTTGTAATTTGTTTTTCAATTTTTCTCATTGTGAGATACTTCTCTCAATGGATGGCTTTGACTTGTTTTTCAATTCTTCGAGTTGTGAACCCTCAACAGATGGTTTTGATTTATTTTTTGGTTTTTCTTGTTGTAAACTAGTTCCCTTATCTTTCTTAAAAAATCTCCCTCAACTATCTCTACTATGATGCATGCACCTATATGACTTATAACAACACAAATCAAGAGTATTAACCTTAACAAGGTCAACAATTGTGTAGGATTTCCTCTTGATATACTGGTCCTAACTCAACTTACTATGGTTTCAAGCCTTTAATACCTTTCTCCGACAAAAATTCCAAAAATGTAGGGCAAAACTGTGGACTATAAATGGGGTACACTTTTGTGTCTTATAATTTTGTTGAATAGTTATACGAATCCAATTGGTATGACCTTTCCTCAGTTTGTTCCTATGTGTCAATCTGAGGGACGTAAACTGATGAAAGGTATTGGGGCTATTTACCTAAGGGCTAAAACTAGTAAATCAAGTGGGGATGAATGCATTTGGGTATTAAATCAAAACACACAAGTTTCTTAATTAAATCAAAACACACCTTTAATCTACAACTTTAATAAAATCATATATTTAGTTATCTCCTTATTCTAAATCAACACACACTTTTGAATCCTCATCTAAACATTATAAATTCAAATCATTATCTTGGGATTACACACACACACTCTTATAATCGACGACTTGGAATTACACAATGCTTTTAAATATTAACAATAATGATAAAAAGGATGTAATGTCAAAAGTGCATTAAACAATTCAAGTGACATGAGCTGCACAATATGAGAGAAAGGACCTGTGGTATCTTGGCAACAAGAACTAGTAAAGTCGCACAGGCTATTCTAGTGTTCTAAAAACAAAGTGCACTTCACAAATTCACTTATACATGTCATCCTTGTAGTCTGTACTTATGCCATGCATTAACAATCTTTTCCAAAAAGAGTTTACTTCACACTTTAATAAATACAACCACATCACTTGAAATCAATTCAATAACATGTATACATGATTACTAAACTTAATCAAATCACAAACATATGAAATCACTAAGCAAACAGAGATGATACCTCACACACAACAATAGAAAAAGAAGTCCAAACAAGGGCTAAGGAGCATTCCCTTTCTCCCAACCGACCGAATGGAGGAAAATGTTACACAGTACGTGGATTCAACACTTCAATAGTCTTTTTCTTATATTACATTCAACTTCAAGATTAGGATTGTTTCCATGCTCGAAAGAGAGCATATATATAAGTCTCAATACATAACAAAATATTAAAATAGATATGTCCACCGATTACAAGTTTATAACTAGAATTACTCAATCGGTTTTGGAAATAGTAAAGTGGCCTGCGGCCTACTATTTTCTAAATACTCCAAAACCAACTATACAACCTAATTACCAAATGATTAATTAAACAAAAACTATAATACAATAACTAAAAAGACCATGAGATCCTCTAGGCAGTCTCCATTATGTGTTCCTTCAACCTCCAAAAACCCTTGTTCACAATATCCACCAAAATTCTAGTACTCAAGATCGGTTAATTACCAAATGTTTTGTATCCTTCTATTCATACTAATTAACTTTAATCTTTCACAAATATCATGGAAACTTAAGGGAAAAAGGGCAAAAAGGTAAGCTTATAATGGACACAAAACTAGGTGAATTCATACTAAAATTGATGACATAATTTTAACCCATTAGTTCAGTTACAGTCTAAGCTATAGGTACCCATAGCAACTAGTTTTGGTTTATGTCTTGCAATTATGTGAGTTTCTAGCAAGTAGAATAACTTTAATAGGGTAGTTTAAGTAGTTTTGAGTCTTTGAAGGCATAGATAATGCTGCACAATCACAAGCTTACAAATACTGGGTTGATAATTTAATGCAGTCTTAAGCAATGTTGAGTGGACTATTCAGTCAGTTAAACCTCTTAATTGTGTAGGTTATAACAAGTCTACAATAAATTAGTTTAGACTCTACATTAGGTATCTTATAGACTTGGATGACACTATTGAGGATATCCATCTCCTCTTTAATGTTACTTCTTATAAAGTTGCATCATCTTCTATAGATATTGCAGGGGAATATTTAGACCCTCTTTGTTCTTTCTCCACCTCATCATTTGTCAAAGTTTGACATTGGTGTGGATATTCTTGAGTAGCATTTGGAGGACCCATATTTGTTTTTGGATCATGTTCTACATTAATCTCTACTAGATTTTGAATTGTCATCTTCATCAATGTGGCTTGAAATACTTGACTTGATTGTGGTAGCTTTTAACATCGACTTAAAGACAATTGAGAAAAGTTTAAAGACATCACATATCTTTCTTCCCTCATATTTATTTTAAAATGGGAAGACATCTTACATACATTCTTGGTTTTGTTTCTTCCTAAGGGGAGGACTATTGTTCAATGGGTTTGGATCATCTTTAACATTCAATGTCGAGGGCATCTACCATCACTGTAGGAGACTTGAAATAGAGGGGGGTCTACATAGTCTCTCTTCTTCTCTCCTATGTGGGATTTTTTCCTCACATGGGGTATCATTTTTCTCATTATTCTTTGAGAGCATTTTATATTCTCTTTTCTAGAAAGGAGTTTTGTCCAACTAGGTTTTCTCCTTTTTTCCATTTGTGGAAGATTGCATTTGTACATGGGTACCAAATGTTTCCTAGTAGCTATAACTCATCCTTGCATCTTTGCATCATTATATATTTAACATTCTCCCTATGTTGCACTGAAGGGGGGTGTTGACACGAACAAGGTGTTTTATCTAACTAGTTGATCACCTAGGTCCTATTCACACAGGTTATTGAAGTTTACTTAGGGTATACGTATGCTACTTATCACTTTATGTCTCAAGTCATAAGATAAACATGTCATAATCTTATGCAATCCTATGTCTAACCTTGGTCTATATAACCAAGGGGTTCCCTTTGTAGTCAAATTCATTGTAATTAGTCATCATTGTATATTTGCATCCTTTGATAAAATAACATTATTCTCTCATATTTGATGTCTCTTGTACTTTTATTGAAGCTCCTAAATCTTGGGTGGTTACATTTTTAGCTAAATCTTGCATGGTATAGAGCATTCTATACCAACTATTACAACCTATCTTTAAGGAGATACTCCATTTTCAGCTCCCATAGTTCATAATGACTTCTATTGAACTTCTCAATGTCCAATCAAGACAAGGATGTAGCCATTGATTCTACGCACATCTAGAAAACAAAATCAATCAAAACTTTCACTATAACTCAAAAACCTTCACCCTTCCATTTAAGAAAAAAAACTAGTTAGACTTTGAAACCAAAAGTTATAAATGAAGGTAAACAATATATGAATTCAACCATTAAAATGATCTTAACTAGTTCATAACCAAATGGAGATTGTAGAAAATTAAATTAGAACACAAGAAAAATATGAAGCAAAAGATAAAACACATAACATGGTGTTTATGTGTAGAAATCCTTTAAGAAAAAAACTCCAAGAAAAGAGGCCCAAGTTTGCATTATCTTCAAAATAGATATTACATACAATTTTTCTTTTCTCCTCTTCAATCTTCTATCCTTTGACACCTATATAAACAAATTTCTTACTAGCTAATTGCCTTGCCTTACTACCACCTTGATCCTTGCTTATATAACATTTTTACCCCCTAAATGATGTGTTAGTTATCATATCTCAATGCCTCTTCTTGAATAAACTAAATAGTAATGTCATAGGATAATATAGGTTGCAAATATTTTACTCCCCCATCTAATTTAGACACCTAGTTGTTAGTTTTTAACTAACCAAGTACTTATTATTTATAACCATAAGATGTTTTAACTTTAATAGTAGCCACACAAGGTGACAAAACTATCTCATGACAACCTCATGGGAAGTTGGGCATCCAAAACCACCATAACCTCCAAGATTCTTTTCTAATAAATAGTATCTTAATGTCAATTTCCAAAAAAAAAAAATTATCATATAAACAAAATCTTGATGATAACAAATAATTATTGTTGATGGTGAATTTCCTATCCCATACAAATGATTTACAAACAATATTAAGACTAACTAAATACATAGGATTTACAAGGTTGATGACACCTTAAACCTAATATTACATGGATTCAATATATGAACATCATAATTTTTTGAAAGGAAGTTGGATGTTTTGAGTGCTTGCAGATTAAAAACTACAATATTAATAACATATTAAAATAAAGCTATACTAAATTAAACTTACATTTTTTACATATTAAATATTAATAATAAATATTAAAAGATTAAAACAAAATTATATAGACAATCATACAACTATATATTTCAAAACCAACTAATACAAATTAATAAAAATATATTTTTATAATATATAAAACTAACAATTAAATAATAAATAATATTGAATTTTATAAATAACTAATTTTATCTAAATAATTGATATTTTAAAAAAATATTATATATGTCAATAAATTAACTTTAATAAACAATAGAGACTAGTGAATTAAGAGATGATACGGTTGGTGCTGTGAGGCTGGTTTCTCTACCCCAGCTCAGCTGCTTCCTTTGGTCTGGGCTGGGGGTGAATCGGTGGGGGTTTTCTGGCGCGCGGGGGTTGTGGCTGGGGTGGCCACATTTCTTCTCTCTTTCGGTGCTTTCTGCAGCAGATTTCGGGCTCTTTCCTGTGCGTTATTTTGTTCTGCATGCTGTGACTGGCGGGTGGTCTGGTGTCTGTGGGTAGGATCCGGCCCTTTTTGGTGACTAAATCTTGGTGGAGGGAGGCTGGGGGTTTCTTTGTGCCCTTCATTGGCTGCTTCAAGCTATCGGCGGTTTTGGCCCCGAGCCTTGCATGGCTCCAAACGGGACTTCTCCTGGTGGCAAGGGGTTGTCTTTCAAGGATACGGTGGTGGGATGCAATCCATCGGTATCAGTGCACATGAATCCATTTTTTGGAGAATCTGGATCTGGAATGGGAGAGTCTTCATATTTATCTGGAGGTTTTAGGCCCTCAAAGGTGAATGGGTGTCTTGCCAAGTGTGACAATAGGCCGGTTGTTGAGATCCAGCCTGAAGCTGTTGTGGATGATATTAACTACCTTTCAAATCATGCTCTGATTTGTAAGTTCCTCGGGATACGGGTATCTTTGCCTTTTCTGGAATCCTGGGCTCGGCGTACCTGGTCTCCAGAGGGGGATATGGATGTTATGTTGGCAGCCAACGGCTATTTTCAAGTGGTCTTCTCTTGCATGTCGGACAGGAATAAAGTCTTTGAAGGAGGGCCCTATTTCTACAATCAGGTGGGGCTCTTCATAAAGCCTTGGCATATGGGTTTCAACCCTACAGAAGAGCTCCCCTCGCGGGTTCCGGTTTGGGTGAGATTACCATGGCTTCCTTTAGAATTCTGGAGGGAGGACATTTTTAGCTTAGTTGCAAGCCAGCTTGGAAAACCAGTTGGTCCTTCGAGACAGACTATGGAGAAGAAGGTAATTACCTATGCCCGAGTATGTGTTGAAATTGATTTGAATAAGCCTTTGCCTGATTCTATAGAAATTCGGTTGGGATCAAGCTCATGGATTCAACAACTTGATTATGAAACACTACCATTCGTTGCCGCTTGTGCCATGAATATGGGCATTTGCAGAGGATGTGCCCCAAATCTAAACCTGTAGAAGATTTAAAACTGGGGATCAGATAGTGCACCTCCTAACCAAGATAAAGGGAAGGCCCCCATGAGAGAGGACAAGGAGGGTTTCATTCCTGTAAGAGCTCGTAACAAGGGTCGAGGCCAAAAGCGGACCTTTAAAGATAGACAAGTAGATGAGGTTTTCAATAAGTTTGATGCCCTAGATGATCTGGAACAGTTCGATGGAACTATTGCTAATATGCCTTCTGGACAAGATCTCTTGGAGGTAGGGGAAACAGGTGGGGATGAGAACAACGTCACTCAGACCAATCCGTAGGAGGGAGTGACTGCGATTCAGATGGATAAAGACATTTCTGTGAGGCCGATGGGGGAGTTGGGAGCCAGTGGAGGCATGGAGTTGCAGGAGAGCTCTGCTCCTTTCTGCTCTAAGTCTTCTGCTAGGATAGATCGGCAGGAGGAGAGCAAAAGTAAGGGATCCCCTTCTGTTTTAGGTATTCATCAGAAGGCCATTAAAAAGGATGCTTCAGAGAAGTCCCTTAAGGTGGGAAGGAAGAAAGACCAGGAAAAGGTGAAGTTAGTAGGAGAGACCTTAGTGGAGTCTGGTGCTGTGAAGACCATTGATTCCCACTTTCCTCTATCTCAGAAATGATTGTTCTCTCATGGAATGTAAGGGGGTTGAATAGCATCCCTAGACAAAAGGCTATTCGGGAATTGATTAAGTCTTATTCGCCTGAGGTGGTTTTTATTCAGGAAACTAAGTTATCTATTGATAGGATGCTTTCCACAGCTACTAAGATTTGGCCTAGAAGCCTCTGTCAATGCATTGGTGCTCAAGGATGTTCGGGAGGCTTGGCTCTGTTATGGGATCCTCGCAAGCTTGTCCCACTCTGGTGGATATCTAGTCGGTCTTCTATCTCCCTTGTGGCCACCTATTGTGAAACCGGTGAGACTCTTCTCTTCACTAATGTTTATGCTCCAACTGACTTCATGGGAAAAGCTTTACTTTGGTCACATATAGGATGTGTTCGTTCTCTTGCTCCTTTGTTCCCCTGGATTATAGCAGGGGATTTTAATGCTGTTTTAAGTTTAGAAGAGAAGCGTGGAGGTAATCCTAGGCTTGATCCTTCTACGAGCCTTTTGCGAAGTAATATTGAAAGTTTGAAGGTTGTGGATATTACACCTTCCAATGGTTTGTTCACTTGGAATAATAGAAGATGTGGGGCAGAGGCGATAGCTGAAAGGTTAGACAGGTTTCTTGTGTCCTGCTACTGGATGGCGGATTGTTGGAATACCAGATCGGAGATTTTGGACTGGAGAGGTTCAGATCACTGGCCAATTCTTTTGTCTGCCTCTAAGTTTCGAATGACAAAGAATCCTTCTTTCAAGTTTCAGCTTATGTGGTTGAGGGATGCCTCTCTTCAGGATCATATGCTTGCTTGGTGGGGGGAAGGGAAGCCTGCTTATGGCACTGCTATGTTTTCCTTTGTTAAGCAATTACAGTTTGTTAAGTTTAAGCTGAAAAGGTGGAACAGGATGGTTTTTGGCAATCTCTTCGCAGCTAAGAGAGATGCCCAGCTAAGGGTGGACACTATTACTCGTCAAATCAGAGAGCAGGGTCTATCTGATGGGCTATTTAGAGAAGAAGCTATGGCGCTGAGAGATTTGGAAGAATGGGAGCTTCGCGAGGAGATCTATTGGAAACAAAAAGCTCGGATCGATTGGCTACAGGAAGGGGACAGAAACACTAAGTTCTTCCACAACACTGTAAAAGACAGAAGACAGGGGAGTGCTCTCAATTCTCTCATGACAACAGAAGGGAATTTGGTTTCCTCTCATAGGGAGATTGCCCTGGAGGCCACTCATTTTTTTGGCAGTCTGTTTTCTGAGGATTCTGATCCTGCTAGGGCTGAGGAGGATTTGGTGTTGGAGTGCATTCCCCCCATTGTCACTCCTGAAATGAATGAGGCTCTCATTAAACCTGTCTCTCTTTCTGAGATAGAAGCTGTGGTGTTTGGAATGAAGAAGGGTAAAGCCCCGGGACCCGATGGGTTTCCTATAGAGTTCTTCCAAGGCCTTTTGGGACATTGTCAAGATGGACCTCTTTGAAGTGGTGCAAGAATCGTTTAACAATAAGCAAATGCTTAAGGCTCTGAATGCTACCTTCCTTGCCCTCATCCCAAAAAAGGAAGGTGCTAACTCTCTTAACTTCTTTAGACCTATTGCTTTGTGCAATGTCACGTACAAAATAATCACTAAAGTGATAGCTGAACGATTAAAGCCATGGCTCAGTAATCTCATCTCTGAGGAGCAAGGGGGATTTGTTACAGGAAGGCAGATTTTGGATGGGATTATTATAGCGGCTGAAGCTGTGCACTCTATGGCGGCCTCAAAGGAGAAAGCCATGTTCATAAAGCTTGACATGGCCAAGGCTTATGATAGGGTCAAATGGAGCTTTTTGCAAAAAGTTCTCCAAGCTTTTGGCTTTGGGAGGGAGTGGATTAGTTGGGTTATGAGCTGCATTACCTCACCCTCTTTTGCTGTCCTGATCAATGGTGAACCTACCGATCTCTTCGGGGCGGCCAGAGGCCTTAGGCAAGGGGATCCTCTCTCCCCTTACCTTTTCATTTTGATGGCAGAGGGCTTGGGAAGGTTTCTCAAGTCTCAAGTTAGGCAGGGTCTGATTCAGGGTTGGAAGTGGGGGCATGGCATTCCTCCTTCTTCCCATCTCCAATTTGTGGATGATACGTCTCTGATGGGTGCTGCTAGAATTCAGGAGGCTATTAATTTCCGAAGGGCTTTGGATATTTATGTGAAAGCCTCAGGACAAAAGATTAATGAAGAAAAGTCTCACATCTTTTTCTTCAATACCCCTGCTCCCATTCAAGCTAGGATTGCTCGGATCTTGAGGTTTCAAATTGGAACTCTTCCTTTTGTGTATCTTGGAATCCCTCTTTCAGACGAAAGACTGTCAAGAGGTGTGTGGCAGGAAATTTTGGATAAATTTCGGAGCAAGGTGAGTCATTGGACCCACCGGTGGCTTTCAACTGCTGGTAGGGTGACTCTTTTGAAGTCCGTTGTCCAGGCTCTTCCTATCTATAGGTGTCTTGTACAGACTGCCCCGGCTGGTTTCATCAAGGACTTTGACTCCCTTTCCAGACAGTTTTTATGGACAGGTAATTTGCTTTCCTCCAAGTGGAGTCTGGTCAAATGGGATTGTGTTTGCAGATCAAAGCAGGATGGGGGCCTTGGTTTGCGGAAAACGAGCTTGATCAGTAGGGCTCTTGCTGCTAAGCTCTTTTGGAGATGGTGTACTAGCCAGGATCAAGGATGGGCTAAGATCCTTAATGTTAAGTATCTTGGAGGGGTGACTGGGAAAGATGTTCCAAGATACAACTTGATAGGAAGGGGATCCATGGTTTGGGATACTTTGAAGAAAGGAGAGCAACTTGTCAAGAAGGGTCTTTTCTGGATTTGTAATCGGGGATCAGATGCCTTGTTCTGGGAGGATTCTTGGGATGGATTCCCTCCTATCTTATCACAATACCCTCACTTGCAACCTCTTTGTGATATTTTTCTTGCAGCTGGCTGGAGTAAAGTTGAGGATTTTAAGGTGTCTTTAAGAGTGGGTCGTGGCGAGGGAGCTAGATGGAAAGAACCTTGTGAATGGCCTCCAGGGGGTACTGAGGGCGAGAGGGAGACTCTTGCTAGGATTCTTGTTGGTAGAACTTGTAACTCTTTGAGAGAACCCGATACCCTTGCTTGGGGACCTAATCCAAAAGGAAAGTTCTCAGTGGCATCTGGTTATCAAGAGTTGGAAAGATTAGCTTTTGATAGGACTGACAGTCCTTGGTGGAAGCAGGTCTGGAATAAGTCTGCTTGGCCTAAATGTAATTTTTTCTTGTGGCTTGTGGTGCAGAATAAATGCCTTACCTGGGAGAATCTTCAGAAGAGAGGCTTTCATGGGCCTTCTATCTGTATTTTATGTAATAAAAATGAGGAAAATAGCTCACATCTCTTTTTCCACTGCTCTTTCACCAGAGTTATTTGGCACTGGTGGTGGGAAGCTTGGGAGCATGCTTGTATTCATGCCAACTCTCTGGTTGAGTTCTGGAATAGTCTTGGTAGACCCCCTTCTAAGACCTCCTTTCTTGAGGTGGCTTGGGACATTGGTCCAGGATTTATTATCTGGCAGGTGTGGTTGGAAAGGAACCGCAGGATATTTCAGGATAAGTTGAGGATGGTGCAACAGGTGTGGTTGCAAGTGATAAATATGCTTCAGGAAACCCTGGCTGCGAAGTGTGATCTCTCTGAGGATATTGATCCTGGAGATGTGCGCGTGGTTCACAACTTGAATATTTCTGGTGCTGGTTGTAGTGGTGCCCTTTGTAAGAAGCAACAGGTTAGAAGTAAGCAGGCTAAACGCAAGGTTTGTAGGGAGGGAAAGTGGTCTCTCCCTCCTTTGGGGACTCTTAAGATCAATACTGATGGGTCTTCCAGGGGAAACCCCGGGCATGCTGGGGTTGGAGGAATTGGCAGGGATTGCTCTGGTGAGGTTATCTTCTTCTTCTCCTTCTATAAGGGGATACAGACCAACAACTACATGGAGGCGCTTGCTGTCCTCTTGGCTCTTGAAAGAGGATGTGCTCTGGGATGGAGTAAGATTATCTGTGAGTCTGATTCCCAAGTGGTGGTGGATATGTTGAATCTACAACGGATGGAGAATATGGATTGGCATCTGGCTGTGGTGGGCAGGCAAATTCTTAAGCTGAGTGCTTCTTTGGATGCAGTCTCTTTCTGCTATGTTCCTCGCGAGTGGAATAGGACTGCTGACTGCTTGGCTAAGTGGGCTTCAGATCGCGGGGAGGGATGGATGGCGGGAGATTGGGCCCATTTGCCTCCGGACTGTGTTCAGGATCTTGAGAGGCTTGCCAAGGAGGATATGGATGATTAGTTGTGCCCCTTCGGGGGCTTCCTTTTGTTAGTGTTGTTTTCTCTTCTGGGCTTGTGGCCCTTGCCTTTGTACTTTGCTGGCTGATTCAATAAATTTTTACCCCTTTATATAAAAAAAAACTTTAATAAACAATAAACAAATATTATATATGTCAATAAATTAACTTTTAATAAACAATAAACTCCATTAAAAATAATTGGAAGATTAATTTTGAAAGGAAGTTGGATGTTTTGAGTGCTTGATTAAAACTACAATATTAATAACATATTAAAATAAAGCTATACTAAATTAAACTTACATTTTTTACATATTAATTTATTAATAATAAATATTAAAAGATTAAAACAAAATTATATAGACAATCATACAACTATATATTTCAAAAACAACTAATATAAATTAAATAATAATAATAATAAATAATAAAAATATTAAAAGATTAAAGCAAAATTATATAGACAATCATACAACTATATATTTCAAAACCAACTAATACAAATTAATAAAAATATATTTTTATAGTATATAAAACTAACAATTAAATAATAAATAATATTGAATTTTATAAATAACTAATTTTATCTAAATTATTGATATTTAAAAAAAATATTATATATGTCAATAAATTAACTTTAATAAACAATAAACTCCATTAAAAATAATTGGAAGATTAATTATTATTATTAGCCGATAGGCTATTTATTGTGGGCTTTGCCCACCGGAATTGTCTCACGCCTGAGAAGTTCCGTCGGAAAATGTGTACCGTTAATGTAACAAATCACCATTCACTGTTTTATTGTGGGCTTTGCCCACCGGAATTGTCTCACGCCCAAGAAATTTCATCAGAAAATGTGTACCATTATTGTAACAAATCACCATTCACTGTTAATGTTTCTATCAAAAAAATCTCGCCCATCTCCACTTAAACTCCAACTTCTATTTACTGTGAATAAATTGAAGCAACAATTGAAGTGAGATAGATTTCAGTTCTGGAAAATGTTCTGTCGTGGTAGGGAAAGATAATGGTGGAGTTACAACGAGCATTGCAGAGGCCTTGATAGATTTGGAATAGAAGCATTGTCGTGCAGAGAGGTTTTGGTTTGGTGTTGCAGTTGACGGAGGAGAAGCGTAGATCAAGAGCTACGAGGTAACAAAATTTTGCACAATGCATCTCTGCTTCTAATTTGCAACTCAATTTGATTTTAGGGTTTCAATCCTAAGGAAGTGTTCACCCTGACTGTCTTGACTGAGCATCCAACAATGCATGCATTTTCATTTCAAGTGAGCAAGGTTACACTTTTATTTGTTCTTTGATTTGGTAAGTTTTCCCCATTTATACTCTGAAGGGTTTCGCTTTTTAATTTATATTTTTGACTTGGAAATCTTCCCATTTGGGTCAACCTTTGGCTTAGATGTCACAAATCTCTTCCAGTCAAATTCACCCTGCACTTGGACTCGTGTTCTTTGCAAGGTGCGGTGTATCCTCTTAATCAGGGACTATATTTGTCCACTTTCTCCCCTATATTTGAACTGCAGACACTGTCATGCAAGGATGGAAGATTTTATTCCTCTTGGACTTATCTCTATCATCAATGGTATTAGCAACATTTTATCTACTTTTAAGACTTTTAGGAGTTCCACAGTATTTCATTCATTTTCAACATTATTATCATGCATCATACAGATGCAAACCTGTGGCTTCACAATGAAAGTTCCAATGCTTGTACCACCCGAGCTCATCCCATTGAGTGAGGGAATATGCGTTACTTTATCCAAATTTAGCATTCTATCAAGGGTCACGAGAATTTAAGCTAGAGTTATTTTTTAAAGACTCAAATGCTTTCACCACTTGAGGTTATCCCATTCGATGAGGGGATTCACATTTTGAATCTGCACTTTAGAATGAAATCGAGGTTTTATGAAGTTCATTCTCTTACATCCTCACTGAAGGGTTAATTAACTGTTAGTTAATAGGACCCAGAAGGATCTTTGGCAACCTTGGTATATATGAGTTCGTTAATTGGCTTTTCTTAGGCATTCCATTCCCTAATACCCTTGCACTTGTTTATATTTACAGTGGGTATATTTTGTAGACATTTTGCAGATTTAGTTCCATGGAGAGTGTACAAGAATACTGCTGCATGGTCATCTTAATCTCGTCAACAAAATTCAAGGCAGACTAGGTGTATGTGGGATGATCCCTTCCCAACCTGTGTCTTCACAGCATACCATTATTGGTGGGATCAGCCAGACGCTTCAACCTTAACAGATGCACAAAATCTGGACTATACTTGGACAAGAAATAATTTTTTTATCTATGACTTTTTTCTTGACAGAAAGCATTTTGCCCATCTGCCTGTTGAATGCAGTTTTTCAAGAATACAATTTTAATTACCCCCGCCATAGAATAGCATAAATATTTATTGTTTAGTGCTCTTATTCAAAATAAAAAATTTCTCAAGAAAATATCTTGACCGTGACAACACTTTTTAATCTACCTGCATGAAATAACCTGTTCTAAAGCTCCCATTTTGGCACAGGTAAGGAGGATGTTGGCAAAGGTTGTGGAATTTTGTTTCATGCCTGCCAATTGCATTTGCTTGAAAGTTTCTTAAGGCTTTTTAAGAAATCAATTTTATGTATATTTTGCAATTATTGCAATACCCGAGGACACATCTCAGAGGCATTCTTCAAGCAGTTTATGTGCCTTGTCTATGCTTCCACATTTTGCATGCATATCTACTAGGGCAATTTCAAACATGTCTACCAGTGCAGTTACAACTATACAATCTGACAAAAATCTCCCTTCCTCTATGCTTTGATGGGTATCCATACCTTGTTCTAAAGCTCCCATTTTTGACACAGTCAGAGGGAGGATGCTGGAAAAAATGTGGAGTTTGGCTTTAGACCTACCAATTGAATTTGCTTGAAAGTTTCTAAGGCCTTTTCAAAAAATCCATTTTGTGCATATTCTGCAATTATTTCACTATCAATTTGACATAATCCCTCAATTTATAGTGACTGTGTCACTATCAATTATGTCCATGTATGGGTGGAAGTCCAATCCCAAAATAGTAGATCCAGCACATAACATTTTTTTGGCAAAAAAATAAAAAAATATGCAAACTTCTCTTCCAAGTGTTCTCCAAACAGATAGTACATCTATTGGAGGGATTTGCACATCCTGTTTACAATCAATACATATACACAATGAATATATCTAGTTTCTATTGTGTTAGCTGAACAAATAAATACTGTTAGAAAAAGCAAAACTTCTCTTTTAGGAATACTCCAATGAGTCCAAACAACGAAGGAATGTCTATCGTTGGGCTACTCACATGGCTTGTTCATAACTACTATATATAGAAAAGGAAAAGGAATAGGAATATATAAATTCTGCGAAGGAATGGAAAACTTCTCTTGTAGGTATATCTATTGCTGCAAACCCATATGGTAAGGCTACCATTCTAGCATACACACATAGTGACTATCCAGCTTATATTACTCTTTCAAAGTACATGCAATACCAAAATTTCCTTCTAGGTCATAAATCTGCAACTATAGGACAACTACAAGTTAGGAGCTAGAGACTAATGAACAAGCCTCTGACCGTACTCAAAATCATGCATGCAAATATAAACTTGTCTCCATTTAGACAACCCTTAGGAATTACAATTCAAAAAAATCTTTCATAGATCTACAAAAACCCACAGATTTTAAATGGAAAACCTTCAAAACCAATCATGCTACAAGCATGCATAAAAATCTGAAACTTTCTCATCCAGATTAGCCTACATAATTATAAATTGAAAACTAATCTTCCATATATTTACAAAAACCACAAATTTTAAATAGAAAACCTGCATAACCAAACATGCAAATTTAAGTTGTTCACACATGCAAAACACTATGAGTTTGCAACCACAAGATTCACAATTTTAATGATTGAATATCACAAATCTGTAACATGTAGATCTAAACACACTATGAATCTACAAATGCAAGAACATGCATTCAAAAGATTGAGGGCTAAACATGAGCTCCAAGTCACCATATGACCAATTTCACAAGTTCTACCAAGTAAATGCTTGGGTCACTAATAAGAATGCAAATATTATTGTATACTCCTTAATAGCTTTTAGAATGCTAACCCATAAATAACAATTGCTCTGATTGAGACAATAATCATTTTTTTTGAGAGGAATCAATATTAACATATTGCATTCAATTCTAGGTGCACCTAACTTTCTCTATTAGCTCAAATTTCCATAAGTGGCGAAATAAAAATTAAGATCATATCGTGTTGTATCAACAGATTTAGAGGTAACAGTGATACAGCCAAAAAGAGTTTTAAGTTTTCTGAATCCAAAACAAAATGAAATTTCAAAATGTGGTTTAGTTGACAAAAATACACAAATAGAAATAAAAAAAGTGAGAGAAAAAAATGGATCTGGATGCAAGGGCAATGAAACCCTATGCAAGGGTAAATCATTTTCCACCAGATTTATCTCAAAACATGAGAGGATTCCATAACTCTCCTAAAAGAAAGAAAACATGAATCTAACAAATCACATATATTTGAATGTCTTATCACACTCATATTTGAAGCATAGTTAGTAGACTTGGTGAGTACTCGATACTCCAAAAATGTTGTGCTTTGGCTCTATGAGCATTGTTGTTTTTCCTTTCAAAAAATTATGGAAATGGTGTGTGCCATGAAGGTCTATGTGGTTTTGAAGGTCTTCATTTGGGCTTGGTGGCAGGGGCTTCACCCCTTGATCCTGCCTTGTTTTGCGAACCACCATACCCCACTAGGAGCATTTCCCCAAGTCCCCACCAAACTCATTTGATACATTATGTAGTTGTATTTTTCATGAAATTTATGTTTATTAAATGTTTCAAAAATTTAAGTGTTTTCTAAGTTGCCGAGTTTTGTCGAGTCAATTTTTTTTGGTTTCTTGAATTTGAGTTGAGTCTAAGTTTGCAAACTATAATTTGAAGCATGGTGGTGCTTTGGACCTTGTGGTTCAGCAACCAAAGCCATACATCCTCTTTCACAATTGCCAATAGCATCTTTAAAAGAAAAAACCCTTGGCTGCTTAAATAAGGAATGTTACTTCTTCAACTTGCCATCTTCCTTTTGGTAGCTATTCCATCTATTTGCATACACCATCTCCTACCTCTTTGTATTTCATGCAATGCATTCCATCAATAGAAAAAATAAAATTTAAAGTTGTTTCACTCTCTCTCTACTGCTTCCTAATACAGAACTCCCCACATTCATTCTAGATTGATTAATATGCTAGTGCTAATCGGTTCAACAGGGATGATGCCCCTACAACAACTGTTAACTACACAAGCTGGATACTCATGGGATTCATCTTTAGCTTTGTTGTTTACAGATATATAAAAGATTGGTGGCAAAAGTACGTGCTTTTAGGTGGGTTGGATGCAAGACTAGCATTCATGGTCGTGCTACTCTATGTGTGCTTGGGACAATATTTTATATTTTTAAAAATTCTACTACGACATTGTATAGAAAATAAAGAATATACTCCTTGATATATTTACATATAGTTTTCTATCGGCGTAATCCTTGCACCTTCTTCTAGTGCAAGTGCCAGTAATTAGCCAATAGGCTATTTATCATGGGCACAGCCCATCAGAAAAGTCTCACGCCGAAAATCTCACACCGGAAAAAATTTCACTGATGCTGAAAAATTTCGCCGATCCTGCTGATCTGGCGGATCTCGATTTGTTACCACCCTCGATTTGGCTCCCTTCAAGCCTATCTGAGGATGCCTGACGCAACCCTAACAAGCTTATTTTGCAATCATAACTATGGAAGATGCATAGCAGTGAAGGCCTTCTGGTGGTAACTTATCCTCGATCCTTCTCTGTTGCTCATGGTTTTTTTTTCTGTGCAGAGCTCATCACAAAAAGAGGTAGAGGCCCAAAGCAGGCCTTATGAGAAATCAGTTCTTTTTATTAGCTCTTACATGTAGTTTTTCCTATTATGTTGTGCTTGGCTATTTGTTTCCCATGATCACATCCCTTTCATGGATCTGCTGGATATTTCCTAGATCTGTTCTGGCACAAAAATTGGGCTCGAGACTGTATAGTCTTGGTATAGGTTCCATTGGGATAGATTGGTCCACAATTTCTTCATACTTGGGAAGCCCACTCGCCAGTCCTTGGTTTGCCATTGCCAATGTAGCTGTTGGATTTTTCCTGCCTGAAAACAAATTTTAACTCGCAACCAATCTTTCGTTTAAAAGGGCTCTAAAAATCTTGTCTCGACCTCTAAGAGTCTACTAGCTCTAAAACCCGATATTTTTAGATCAACTTTTCGCTTACTGTGAATAGATTGAAGCAGTTGTAGGGAGAGTGGTTTGGTTCCTCTCATTTAAAAAAAAATCCTGCTTTGGTAGGGTTTCGTAATTTTTTCCCTGCAAACTCTGCCCATTTTGTTGACAACGCAACATAATTTGTTCAGAATCTTGAGGTAAGTCACTTGCCATGGTTTCAGTGATTTTTTTTTTAGTCTCTACGCGAGTGGATCATTTTTGTTGTGTTTTATTTACTTCATTTGAAAACAGTTTTGTCGTTATCTGTTAAATAAATGGCATTGGTTGTGTCGTTTTATTAATGGTTGTTTTCATATATGATATTATTGTATTACCTACTGTTATATCTCTATTTGTTTCTTCGCACAGAGATTTTTGAAATGTGAAATGAATTTGGCTTTTATTTGGTGCTTTCAATTTTTTGTTTATCTTGTTTTCCTTGTCTTTGAGGTTATTTTTGTGACAATTTTCCTGATAGAATTATTTAACATTGAATGGATACCGGCTATTGTTGATGCTGTAAAAGCAATGGCTGCCAGAGCTATTTTCACATAGAAGGAATAGTAGAGATTGGAATATATTCATATGTTAAACTCATCACATGCTTCTTCACAGACCTTACACATTGTACACCATATTTCTTCACTCTTGCGCCATTATATTGGCCCTTATACTTTCAAGACCAAACGTCACAAAGCAAGGGATTGGTGTGACACAAAACAATTAAAATTTCTAAAAGATTGTGTTGAATAAGTGATAA